>RJWJ010004355.1:0-76606 GCA_004363605.1 Indri indri
AAAAAAAAAACTATTCATAGAAATAGAAGGCAAAATGGAACAAATGAGGCATTTGATGTCATGACCATGGCAAAGAGGAACTATGTCAAGCAATTTCAAAACACAGTAATTTGACTATCCATCCCCTAGTGGGATATATTGTCACAACCAAAAAACAAAAAACCACCACCACCACTAACAACAAAAAACACTGCTAAAGATCTTGAACAATTTTCAGCAATTACATTTTTGGTGGTAGTATTGGCATTCTTATTCTGAGGCTATTGTCTGTAGGTTAGTGAAAAGCAAATGAGTAATGATGTTGGTGGCATTGAGGACCAAAATTTTCAGTATGAGAGAAATTTGATGGAAGTAAGATTAGCGAATTTGAGTAAAAATCTGTATTCTGAATCTGGATTGGAAGTTAGTATTATAGTATGAATCAAGATGCATTTTATCTTAATTTTTAAAAATTTCCTAGCTTTATAAAAAGGTCTAGAAATAATGACTGGGCCAGTATTAATTAGCACCCTTTAAGCCCTGATTGTGGTCTCTAAATACCATTTCCCAAAAAGAGGAATCAGGGCTCTTTGGAGAAGAGTTAATATGGATTCTAGGGAAAAGGAAAACATAGAATGCATCTAGAACTTGTCATAACATCAAGTAAGAAACCTGACAGAGATTATTACAGGCAAGGCCAAAGAACCCAGGAGAACAGACAAAGCTAAATTATCATGACAGAAAGTAAATCTGTGGTTGTCTGGGGCCCAAACTTGGGGAAGGTGACTGATTGCAAAGGGGTGTTTGCAGACAGCCTGCTGTTTTTCCTCTTGGATGAACCTGAGCCACAAATTAAGGCGGGTGTGTTCTGGAGAGGTTTGTGATAAAGCAGGCATGTGACCACCTGCGTCCCTCCTCGTGTGGCCGGCTGGGGCAGACCCAGGCACAGGGAGCAAAACTGGAAAACTGCCCTTAACAGCCGTCACCTCCCCTCTGCCCTCCTCCCCGACGACCTGTTTCTTTTCTCAGCTTCTGACCCATATGGTGAATTGTCCACTTGCCCCTCCATTGGGTGTCTCACAGGCATTCAACTTTTCCAAATCCCAAGCTTATTTCTTGATCTTTTTTTCTGCCACCTAAGCATTAAAATTACTTTAGGCTTTTCCATTGCCAGGAAATGTTACCCCTTTTGCCCAGTGGCTCAAGTCAGAACATGGAGTCATGCTTGACTTTTTCCTCTTCTGCCGCTTCCAACAACCAGCCCATCAACAAGAGCTGTCAGGGCTGCCTTTCAAGTAGGTCCCACATTGCTCTCTTTCCTCCTGGTTCACTAGAACTGCTCTGTGCAAGCTGCCTGTGTGTCTCCTTTGGATCACCACAGTACTTTCAAACCTGTCCCCTCAGATCTACCATCCACACAGCAGCCTTGGGGGACCTTAGTCAATAAACCAGACCTATCACTCCAGACACATTAGTGGCCTTCCATTGCACTTCCCATTTGAATTCCTGAATGCACCCTGCAGGTGTCCCCATCCCTCTGGGGTCATCTCATGCCACTCTCTTTTGTTTTCTTGAAAATGCCAACCTTGTCATTTACCCAGAGGTCTTTGCTCCTAGTCTTTCTGTACTTGGAAAGCTCCCAAGTTGTGCCATAGCCTCAGCCCCAGCATACACCCTGCTTTCTACCTCCCAGTGATCCCTGAGGATCCAGCGTGAATGTCAGCTCCTTGGCGGTGCCTTCCCTCCCTCTCCCCAACCCCAGTGTAATTCAGGGCTCCTGCTACCCTTGGACAGCACCCTGAGCACCTTTCCTGCCTAGTTCTCACTTCTGCTTCTCACTGTGCATTTACTTACCGGTTCATTTGTTAATGCTGGTCACCCCATGAGAATGTGAGGCCCACGGGGGCAGGAGCCTGTCAGTTTTGTTACTCACCACTTTATCTCTCATTGAGGATCTCAGTAAATATTTGTTAAGTGAATGAATGAATGGATTCATTCACACGGTCAACATCACAGCCACCCTTTTGCTAAATGCCTTTAAAAGCCTCCGGTTTCCCATACGGCTCTGTCTGCCTTATTCCAAGCTGCTTCCATACTTCCAACTCCACATTTACTTGTAACACTCCTGAGCTCACGTTTTTTGTGCCTTACAGTAAATCAGATGCTTTAATATCTTCCTTTTCCACTAGATTGAAAGAAGAAAAATCTCTTAGCTATTTTTATATTCTTCTAAGTTTGCAGCTCATGGGATTTGCTAAAGAAAGGTATGTTTGTTGAATTAAAAAAGACATTTTTTAAATTAAAATATTGTCCTCTGCAGTTCTAAGATTCTGTCTCATGGATCTTTTAAAGTGTTTATATTTCTCAGTATAAAGCACCCATGGAAGGCTCCACTTTAACCCTTGCTGTGGACTGGTCCCCCCCCCACCCCCTGCCCCCGGGGTTTTCCATTGATCATTTAGTGCTAGGGCTCTGGTGACCACAGCTGTAGGGAGACACAGTGACAGCGAGAAGTAATCCTGCCCCAGGCACACAGTGGCCTTCCAGTCGCTGTCTTTGTAAATGGAAACGGTGACACAACTGCAGTGCCCAGAAGATAAACTATTTTCATTTATTTTGCATTATATGTTAAGACCTAAATATAAATATTCCAGCTATTCATCCCAGTGTGATTTCGTTATGGAAACATAATCGGAATTGTTTAAGAAACACAGGCAGCTTCTATTTTGGTCCTGGCACAGGAAATTCAGGCTTTGTCCACTTTTACAGTTTGATTTATGTGAGGTTAAAAATTCATAATGCAGGAGCTGACCTCAAGCAAATATTGTTTTTTGTATGAGCCAATTCAAACGTTCTCTCATCTTAGGTTTCCTGTTCAAATGGTTTAGAAATGAGGAGTTCAGCTGCCGCAGACCTATTTGATCTACTGAAAATCAGCCAGCCTGTGTCACATGGGGGTAAGCAGAGGCTCAGCTCAGGTTACAAGAAGAGGGGACAGGCAGCCGTCCCCAATTCAGGCGCAACTTCTATGTCAGCTGCCTGTGTTTGTTATCTTACTTAATCCTCCGGTAATCTCATGACGTAGGCCTGCTTATCTTTACTTTTCAGAAGCAGGAACTAAGACAGGTTAAGTAACCTGCTTGAGCTTGCACAGCTGGTGAATGGCCAAATGCCCCGGCCTGACTGCTGGGCTGCCTGCTGCAGACAGGCCGGTGGAGCTGCCCATGGCTCACTGCCGGCCCACCCTAATGGATAGAAAAATCACATTTGCATTTCATATCAACCCAAAGACTCCTAATAGAGGTGGGGCGTCTTCATTTTCCTCCAGGCAACAATACACAGATGCCCTGTGCTTTAGGAATGTGAATACGTGAGAGTGTCCCATAGTCAAAGGCTGCACATCTTGCTGTGGTCAAGGGAAAGCTTCTTGGAAAAAGCAGAGTGTAGTCTGAATCCTAAGGGATGAGGAGGCTTTAGGCCGAAGAGGAGCTGGGAGAAAGAATATTGCATCTCAGGGCAAGATTAAGGACACGAGGGCAAGAAGAGAGTATGGTGGTTCTGCAGAACCAACCCCAGCTCAGTGCGGCTGGAATACAGGTGGATGAGGATTGAAAGTGATGGAACATGAAGACCACAGGGCAGCATGGCTCGTGAGGACCAGGCTCACAAGGCCCCAGCAGAGGCGTGCGGGTCCAGACCACTATTGTTCTACCAGTTCTTAGCTCAGTGCGTGCTTATAGTAGGCCCTCAACAAATACGTGTTGACTGAATGAATGGGCTGTGTAAAAATGGCCACAAAGAGAGAGGGTGAAAAAAAAAACAGTTTCTACTTTAAATTATTAAAAATGGCAATGATAATACATTAATCTAGGTCTATAGTGCAAAATTAAATTAACAAAGACTAAGAAATAATCAAGAGCACAGAAGTAGATAAAGTGCATTGAATTTTAAGTCTTATGTAAAAAGGAGCCAAAGTAATTGCTTTATTCTTGACTTAGATAATTCAATACATTTAGAGAGATATCTGAAAAAATTTAAAGTATTCATTGGTATAATTTTTTAAAATACCATAGTACATGTTACATGAAATATAAAAGAAAGCTGCAATAAAGTACAAACAGAAAGCATAACAAAGCAAGGTGAGAGATATTGGGCAAAACATTTTGGTTATGATAGTAAGTGGCGAAAGTTTAAATTCTGCTTTTTCAAAGCAAAGTTTTAATAGGAAGCAAAAATTGAACTATGCGATGCAAGGCATGGGGGTGAAGGAGAGCTGTTTTACAATTTAAAATAAAAGACTGGGAAAGAGAGGGGGCAGAAAGATGATTTCAATAGCAAGAAAATACAAGCATCAGGAGCCTTAAAATCTAAGTACAAACCTTGTTGTGCTATGAAAGGCAATAATACCGAAAACAGACACGTAGGCTTCTGGTGCTGATAAACATGGCATTGGCATTTATAAATGTATGTTTTAAAAGTCAAGAAGAAATGATCAAAAATACAACCATTAGGGAGAATTTATCAAGACCACTATTCTATGATAGATAAAGAAACAGTGAAAAGGGAATAAAGTTATGTGATAGGATTAGTTGCCTACAGCTGCTGTAACAAAGTGCCACAACATGGTGGTGTCGAAGGACACGTATTTACTGTCTCCCAGTTCTGGAGATCAGAAGTCTGTAGTCAGTTTCCCTGGCTGAAATCAAGGCGTCAGTAGGACCTCACCCACTCCAGAGGCTCTGGAGAGAATCCATTTTCTTGCCTTGTCTAACCTAGAGCTGCATTCTTTGCATTCCTTGGCTCGAGCCCCTCCCTCCACCTGCAAAGCCGGCAGCACAGCATCTTGCCTCAGTGGTCACATTGTCCTCTTCTTCTGTATCAAGTCTCTCTCTAGCTCCTGCTTATGCGATGGCATTTATGTGCACGTGGGTAAGCCAGGTGAGAAAAAGAAAATAGCTCAGAGCGGTCTGAGCTATGTGAAGTATGCAAAATTTATTAGGCTCAGAGGGACGTGGGTATAGGACTTAAGTCATGCCCCTTGCCACCACTCAGGCCCAGGGGACAATTGTCTAAAGGCATTTTGTTCATGACTAGCCACCTCACCCATTATCTTCCTGTTCCTGGAATTTGTTATACAAAGAACCAATGTATAGGCAAACAATTGCCTATGTTGTTTTATGTAAATTCTTGATAAACAACTTGGAAACTGCCTCTTCTTTTAGGAACTGCCTCTCCTTTCTTTGTTTAAAGCCTGCTTGTAACTGCTGCTAATGGCAACTTGAATCAATGCTCCTGAGTTGCAGTCCTCAAACTTCGCCCAAATAAACTCTCTACTTGTATTAATTTCGCCTCTTTTAGGTCAATGCAGGATAATCTCCCCATCTCAAGATCCTTACCTTAATCACATCTACAAAGTCTCTTTTATTCTGCGTAGTAATATCCAAAGGTTCCAGGGATTAGGACCTGGCTCTCTTTAGGGAGCATTGTTTACCCTATCACAGTGATAATAGTAAGACTTAATAAAGATCAGGCTCATACTGATAGGGCTACTTATTCTCAAGTGTCCATGGAACATTTACAAAAGTTGCATAAAGTTGGCTTTATAAAGTCCCCAAAGCAAAAATTGTTATTTGCTGATACAATCTTCTAAAATTCAAAATTTATAGCAAATGTTTAGAAAGAATAACCCAGTTACTTAGATATTACAAATAAAATAAAAGTACTCCCAAATAACTAGTAAGACATCAAATATTATTTCAGATTATTTAGAAAATCATAAGAAAGGAGGATACAGCGTAACTAAGGCTGTCACAGGTATCTGGAGAGGTTGATTTTTAACCCTAAATCCTTTTAGTACCAAATTTAAAGAGTGCATATATATATATGTATATAAATGTTACCATTTGATGCAGGAAGTTAGAAAGAACATAATATAGATAAAAGCAGAAATTAATAAATTAGAAGATGGTGGGATTAATAAATGAAACAAAAAAAGTGATGAAAGTGGTTCATTTGCAGAGATAATAAACACCTCTGCCCAGTTGTTGCCCTCCACCCAAGAACCACACACAAAAGGTGAGTGTTGGTGAAGGAACAGTGGTTGATTCAAGTGCTGGCAGCCTGAGGAGATGCAGACTGTTGTCTCGAAGACCATCTCATCTCCTCTGCTTCCTGAGCAACTTATAAAGGGAAGGGTAGAGGGGTTGGTGGCAGAAAGCAAGCTTTGTGCACATCATGGTGACTTGCTCAATGGTTATCAGCAAACGGGGGGTCGTCTGGTGGATCTTGTCATCAGCAGTCTGTGGTTGGCCTATTCCGGACTCCTGTTTTTCCTCAATGTCACTTTCTAATATTATTCCCTGGCAGCTGTGTAAGCAAGCAGCAGGTTAACTCTGAGCTTTTAAGACAGAACAAATCAAAAGCAAACTGGAAGCAAAATGGCTACCCTTTAGCCAGCCTAGAGCTACCGTCTGGATGGCCTTTGGGGTGCACTGCCACAATATGTTCCAGAAATAGGGAAACTAAAGCAAAAGAAACTTCAAAATGAGAAATGAGGATCTCCATTATCATCATATTACAATGTTATTTTTTTGGAGGCTCTGGACAAGGACAGAAACAGGAATATACATCTGATATGCAAAAGATAAAACTATTATTTGCAGCTACTATGGTTAAATATAAACACTCCAGATTGTCAATCAAAATAATATATGGATTGCTGATAGAATTCAATGGCTGATTATGAAGGTAATAAATAAAACCAGGTCTTTATATTCCCTATAACCACTTAGAAAGCATAATAATTATTATGAATATTATTATTATACTTACCAAAAATGTGCAGTACCAATATTTTACATTTCTTAGATGGTAAGATTATTTTGTATGACTAAATTTCCCAATTAAAGTTTCTATTTTGGGGAAAGCTTGCTAAAGTAATTCCAAAATTCATTTGGAAAAAGAAAGTATTGAGAATAAATTTTAAATATTTTGAGGAGGAAGTAGTATGAGGGGAAGTGTTTTTTTCCAAACATTAAAAATACCATAAAGCTATGTTAAGTTTTAGTCCACATAGCCCTAATTTTAGAGAAGGAGTTTGAATATATTATGTGGTTGGCAAAGGCAAATAGAGAAGTCATAGATTATTTAATGGAGAGTGCAGATGTTGCTAGTCAGAAGGAAATGTGTCGATTCCCTGAAGCATGTTAAGGGGACATGCAGAGGGGTTTGAAGTCCTGATAAGTCACAGATATTCCACAAGTACCCCTGTCTCCCCCAATCATAGCATGGGCAGCCTATGGATGTTCCAGGCAAAACCTCTGCCACTTGCTTTCTAAAATAATTGAACATGACATAACCACAGAGATCCGACAGCAAAGAGAACCGACACCAGGCACCCAGCCTGTTTCCTCAATCCCAAACAGAAAACCAAGGATCACCAGGCAGAAGAGGAAACCTAGACTCAAATAAGAAAGACCTGGACAAAGGAACAGAAAAAAATATATCCTAGAAGAAATATGGTAAATTGGGATGCAGAAGAAAAACTAAGAACAATACCCCAGTTAATAGAGAGATATAAAATTTGTAGTTCATAAACCAAGAACGAGATGCTCTGAAAAAGAAAGAAATGAAAAATAAGAACAACTGTTATAGGTTTTAAAAAATAAAGGTGAAGTCAAGGAAGTTTCCCCCAAGGGTAAAGAGATGAAAAATAAGAGAGAGATGATGAAACATAAAGTTCAGAGGGGAGAGGAAACAGAGAAGTCAGGGAAATCACCAGATTAAAAAAAAGTGACTCAAAATGAAGGACATAAAACTTCATGCAAAAATAGCTCACTCCACAATGAATTATAAATGGCCCCAAGTGAATTTTGTGGCCTCTTTGATCATGTAGCTATGTTTCCCCTTTGCACTGAATTCCAGGAAGTGAAGAGGTTAAATTTTGAGTCCATGTCTAGAAAGGTGGTCAGGGATGGACCGTTTTCATACTGTGCTGAATTATCTATTGTTAGCTTGTTACCACCACCACCATCATCACCATCACCACCATCATTATCATCATCATCATCATCACCACCATCACCACCACTACTACTATCACCACTACCATCACCATCATCACTATCATCATCACCACATCACCACCATCACCACCACCGCCATCATCACCATAATCATCACCACCACCGCTCCTACCACCACCACCTGACCACCATCATCATCACCACCCTTGCCATAGGCATCTAAGGCTGGGAACAATATTTTTCAGAATCTCATTCTGAAACAGTTTTGGTTTAAAGTTTGCTCATGAGAATAACTTAAATAATTGACTTGGAAAGTGGAAATAATAGTTGTTTATTCTGAGCCTAGGCCTTAAGAGGCATCATGCATTTTCATTTGTTGTCCTTTGCTCTGTTATCTCTAGGAGAAGAATATGCCCCACGTGGCCCCTGGTCCCAGAAGGAGGGTGAAAGATTCGTGGAGTGGAGACAGCAGAGCCTGCAGTGACAGCTGCTCCCAGCTAACTCACAGGTTTGTGAGGAAGGAATGCTTGTATTCCACTCGTATGTGCGTCACTGCGGTTTTGTCATGGTCCATTATGCAGCACTCTGCGGTACTAGACTGATACAGGTACACTGACTTTATCTTACTTCTCCTATTATTGTTTGCCATTATTTCTGCTGTTTTCTTCCCTTACTTAAAAAAGTCCTATTTTGATTCATGTATAATAGTGGGATGTCTCAAATATTTGTTGGAGTAAGGTCAAGCATAAATAAGAACACCAGCGAAATGTTTTGGAGAATGCTACATTATCCCTTCTGATTTCCATGAGTGATTCAGATGATTTTTAAAATGGTATCTTGTGACAGTTCTTAATATTAGCTTGGAATGTAGCCACTAAAGGGAAGTCTAGGATAAAGAAGTCAAGAGAGAATAATGTCAGTCACTTCAGCCATGGAGGGAGGAAGATTCTGGAGCAGGAAGCCAGGTGGAACATAACCAGCAGGTGATGTTCGGTAAAGTAATGCGAATGAGTTAATTACTAAGTTGAGAGTAATCACTGGTACATAGATTTGTCCTATTCTGTGTTTTTCCTTGAAGAATCTCATGGTTATATATTTTTTACATCAAGGATTTTCTTCTGCTTTTGTTCTCTGATTCATTTATTGTTTTAAGATTTATTGCAGTTATAAATTCTGAAAGAGGAAATCTCAAAGTCATAACATAATGAAATCTTAAGCAGCATTATGTTAAGAATTATCAAAATTATCTTCAATTTTTAGGCCAAAGTGCTAATATGCTTTAGAATGCTTTTTATGTATTGTCCCTCATTCTCCAAATTTAACCTTTTACTGCTTTCTATAAATAAGATTGGAACATCTCTAATGCTCAGTGATCTGAGAACATAGCATCAATTGATAATGACAAAAGAAGAAAATCAGTCACCACCAACACAAAACCCTGGGGGAATTAACCAAAGTGGAAAACTATATATTTTGTACAGAGGTTTAAAAGAAGCAAAAATTATGGCTTTGTTAGATCTTCCCTGCTTTCTGCAAGCATATAGCAGGTCTGTGCGATTTATTTTCGAGGCTGCTCTGTAAGCCTATGCTGAGACGCAGTGAGTGCTTACTGTGAAATGGATCATTAATTCTCCTCCTGTTTTGCTGCATTGAAGCAGATGATGATTATTAACCCAGCAGCGTGGGGCAATAACTAAGGCACTCTTAGTCCCTGGGCTGGGGGAGACATTGCTAATTGTGTATGGAGAGTCAGATTTTCGTCCCTATTTTAGAGAGGTAACCTAATTCTCTTCATGTATCTAAGTTCTGTGCTGCACTGGTGCAGCAGGAATGTTTGTGTCCCACTCCAAAATCCTTTGCTATAATATTTTGAATACAGAAGGTTCCCAACTTATGATGGTTTGGCTTATGATTTTTGGCCTTATGATGCTATTCATACAACCATTCTGTTTTTCACTTTTAGGACATTATTCAAAAAATTACATGTGCTGTGCAACACTTTATTATAAGATAGGCTTTGTGTTAGATGATACTGCCCAACTGTAGGCCAATGTAAGTGTTTCGAGCATGTTTAAGGTAGGCTAGGCTATGATGTTCAGTAGGTATATTAAATGCATTTTCAACTTTCAATATTTTCAATTTATAACATGTTTATCAGGATGTAACCCTATCGTAAGTTGAGAAGCATCTGTACATGCAATTGGGTTTTTTTTTTTTCTCGTGAGGGCAGGTGGGTTTGAGAATGGTTTGAGGAAGGGGCAGCCTCCACATGGGGTGAAGGTCGCATGTGGAGAGTCAGATGAGGATCTCTGAGACAATGTTGGGCTGAGAATAGAAAGTGCTAGAAACCCACCACGCCTTGGGAAAATCAATGGCTTTATGCATGGGTGTCAACCCAACCAGCCGAGTTAGTGAAGAGAGAGCTGAGCCTTGGCTGCAGGGCTCAGACTAGCTAACCAAGGCAGGGGTACATCTGCCAGGTATGTAGGGTCATGTCCCATGGGCCTGCACTGAGGGGCCGAATGCGAGCGAGGACAGGGCTTGCTCCAGCCTCACTGAGGTATAAATCCAACTGACCGCAAACATATGGAAGGTAACAAAGGGGAAGTTACTGGTGGCCAGTGAGCCTGGGATTGAGGAGCCAGGCAACAAGGCAATGACCACCGCAACACAGCGGGGTTGAGGCTGGCGGAGAACAGAGTAGCATTCCTGGTCTTCTCTCGACCTCTGGTGAACTTGGCTGGGGCATGGATGAGTCATGGCCAGTGAGCTGTGGAATTTTTTGATCCATCAGGGAGAGGAAGTGGGAGCCCTGTAAAAGAAAGAGAAATGTTCTTGCAGGATAAGAAGAAGGCTTAAGCCATTTGATGATTAAAGAATAAGAATAAAGGAGATTTGACATGATGTTTAAGCCAGGCTGAGAAAATGGGTTGTGTCTGTTACAGAGAGCACATCCTCATGAAGTACAGCAAAGCCTTCCAACTACCGGTACTGTTTTTACACCACAAAATTTCCAGGAATGTACTAGACAGCACTCAAGTAACCAAAAGCTTATGTCAGAAGAGCAGTATTTATTTAACGTCCCCATATGTGCAGAACATGAGTCACATTCAGGGGCATGGCAAGAAAGTCAGGAATATGAAAGCACATATTCACCAGAAACAGAATTTTATTTCTGCAAGGTAGATGAGAAAAGTTAAGAGTCTGAATGAGTTAGCTGCTGCTGCCTGACAAATGATCACGGACTGAGCAGCTTATGACAACATAGTATCTGTCCTCTTTCTTCACAGCTTCTGCGTTGGTGAATTCACTAACAGCTAAAATTGACATGTAACCCCCAAATCCACACTCATGGTGCTCTCATGGTCACCCATGGATGTGCACAGAGCATTGAAACATCTGAGTCGGCCGACACACGCAATTCCACCGAGTCGAACAAAGCAATGCTCTGCCTTTGGTTTTGGCTCATACTACACACGATTGTCCTTTCCTCAGTCTATTTAATGCCGTGGGTGTTTTTTGCCTCCTTTGTGTTTTTGATGGTGATTCACTGTGTAAAGTGGCCCCCATGTGCAGTGCTGAAGAGCTGTCTAGTGTTCCCAAGCGCAGGAAGGCTGTGCTGTGCCTTGTGGAGAAAACACATGTGTTAGATAAGCTTCATTCCTGCAGGAGTCGCGGGCCATGGTTGTTCAAGGTTAATGAATCAACAAAATATATTAAATCAGGTGCCTTTAAACAGAAACACATAAAACAAGGTTATACATAGACTGGGTGACAAAAGTGCTGTGACCACAGGCTCACAGGAACCTGACCCTGTATTACGTGTAGCAGCAAAGGTTCCGTATTCACTAGTTCAGCGTTTCCGTGACTTTGTGGGACATAAATACTACAAATAATGAGTCGACTGTACATTTGCTTTCTCACAGCTTCTGTGGGCCAGGAGTCTGCATGCAGCTCAGCTGGGAGCTCAGAGTCTCACAAGGCTGCGGTCGTTGCTGGCTGATCTGTGTTCCTTTTCCAAGCCCATGTGGTGGTTGGTAGAGTCCAGTCTCTTGTGGCGCAAGGACTGAGGTCCTGTTTTCTAGCTGGCATTAGCTGGGGCTGTTCTCAGCGTCTAGACGCCGCCTGGGGCTCTCTGCCATGTGGTGGCCTCACAGGATGGCAGCTCGCTCCCCTCTGGTCAGCTGGGAGGGAGTCTCCTCTAGCACGACATAATCACGACAGTTCCTTCCCACCACCTTCGCCATGTGATGAAACCTCCTCCGGGGAGGGCACCCCATGACCTCCGACATACCCTATTGGCTAGAATAGAATCTCAGGTTCTGCCCTTCCTCAAGGGGAGGGGATTACACAACTCGTGACTCACTGGCAGATCATATTAAGATGCATCTACTATGGAGACTTACAGAAAATCTTCCAGAAGATTCCATGCAAACAAACATAGGGAAGATGAGATGTCACTGATCATGCAGGAAAGATATAATAATTTGGAAATCAACATCGACAGAGGGTGGGTCACCAGGGCTGCATCTTGGTATAGAAAGGGCTGCTGGGCTGTGTGTCAGCTCACCTGGGTTCTTGTCTCAGCTCTGTCCCTAACTACCTGAGGGCAAACCATGGGCCTTTTTGTTTTGTCAACCTTGCAAAGTGGGCTACACGGTTAGATACCCTTGGATAAGTGCACTGCAGACACTCCTAAATGAATAGAGTGGTGAACCCAGAGCACCACAGCTGGTCTACAGATCTCTCAAACTGTGGGGCAAGTGCCCAGGGAGACCCTACTTCTTCCTGTTTCCCCTTTGTTAAGAGTTCTTCCAAGGGCTCTCGTTTTGTGATGCAATTTCAGTGAAATGAAGATGGGAAGGCCCAGAATTTTAGAAATAATTATGTTCACCTTTCTCTAGGTCTAAATTATGCCCGAAACCTCCATCAGCCCACACTGAGCCCACGGTCTACACATTACTGTCTGATAGGCCCACGGCCAAGCTGCTCAGAAGGGTCTGTCCTGCATCTGGATCCTATGGTTCGATAAGAGTCGGGGTGAAGGGTTGACAGGGTACCCAGAACTTGTTTGGTTATGGGTTTACGTGTCATTACAGGTAACTCCAAGGCACCATAATTGTGTACCTAATATCTCTGACAATCCACATAGAGCTCACGGGGCACCTGAAGCTACACAAACATCCCTCTTGATCTAGGAATACAGAGGGAATTGGATTTTGGGGCATCTCCAAAGGGCATTAGCATGTGTGGCCTCATTAAGCTCCATTTGCGAGGAATACACTTCAACTGAGTCCTTTCTCTTTAAGAATTATTTTCAGACTGCAGTCCTTTGTTTAAGAACTTCTTTGTTTCTCTTTTATCTGGAGTCCAAAACCATTAGCCATGGAGTTCCTGCCTCTTTGGGGTATTCAGACACAGAGTGCAGATGGCCAGACAAAGAGTGGCCCCAGGCTGGATTTGCCCCGATCTTCCTCCAGCACAGCATCTTACACCAACATTTGCTTTTCAAAGCCATCTTTTCTGAACAAAGGCTCCTTTCTATACAGATGACTCCTCATAAACCTTTTTCCTCCCCTGTAAGGTTATTTGTTTCTGACCTTTGCAGAAACATACCCTAAATTCCCAATTTGGTAAGAAGCAGCCTGGGTCATCGATTCTCTGCCAAGACACTGGTCAAATCAGATCCTTTCTCTCCGATTCAGTGTTATTTCTGTGCAAAACGAAGAGACTGAGTTTGATGACCTCCAAATTCCTTTTTTCTACTCTTGAATGCTAACACTGGGTATGGGAATGCAGAATAACTTCTATGCCCAGCTCCCAACATTCCCAACAAGCAGAAGTGCTTGCTCAACATTCAGAGTCCTGGGGCCCAGCCCAGACCAACTGGATCAGGATCTGGGAGTGGGGAGTCTGGGAGTGTGTATTTATGGCAAGCCCCCCCAGATGTTTCAGACATGCAGATTTAGGAAAAACTGGGTGGCATTTGTTTAGAGCAGCATGTTTCTGCTTGCAAGAATAAGGAGTTCATTCAGAACAGCAGGAGAACACCTGCATATTCTGCTGGTTAAACAGGCTCTGCCTTTCCTTTAGGAGACAGGTGTGTGGTGTTTGGCTCAGGAAGAAAACATATCAAATGGCTTTGGAAACAATGATCTCTTACATGAGCAACTCTTTGGCCTCCTCTTCCCCCAGCTTTTATCAGGACTTCAACCTCAGTGGTGAGCAAATACAAGTTTAAAAGGTGCTGGCCACTAAAATTATAACAACTACAAAAAGTGGAATAATTTGTAAACTAATGTTGCCCTTGCCCATTTAGACAACTCCATCCTTTCTGCCAGTCTCCCCGAAGGAGATTCAGTCTTATTTGGGGACTGGAAAGCAGTCTTCCCAGTCATTTGCCTTTTCACCCATGAGTACACACATCAAAACTTTATCAGGGAAGTAATAGGCGTCACTTATTCCTGTTTCAAGGATGGATAGAGGCTCAGTGATCATCCTACCATGAGCTATTGAAGGAAGTCAAATTCTGCTCTGTTGTCCTGAAGCTATTTCTAGCTACAGGCATGCTGGGGTTTGTACTTGCTTAGATTAATGAAAAAAACCTCTGGTTGCTGGTACTCTTTATTATAGAGGAAAGGTAAGTAATCAAAGGGTTCACCTGCAACTTGGCCCTGCAATGAAACAGTAAGTGGTCAGTGCTGGGAAGTTTTGGAAAGGAGGGGCTGCTCTCTTCCCCTGAATCTCCCAGATGTCTGGTACCTCACTCCAGGAGGACCCTGGTGTTCACAAGCAGATCACGCTGAGACCTCAGTGTGGGTCATGCTGTGTTCTAGTAACTGGAGTGTCACTTGGAGGTGCCAGGTACAGCTAGCTCCCTGCACATCCTCCCCATTTGTGGGGCAGATAAATGCTGCCTCCCATGGTACAACATGTTTGATTTGCTTCCTAGCAGTGTTTAGCTGTGGCTCTGATTTGTTTTGTTTTTTGTCCTCATGGCTAGTGCAAAGGATGATGATGAGTGAACAGAAAACAATTTAGTAATTTGGATTAGATGAGCTCAATGACATGAAAATCTCCTATTAAGCTTCTCAAACAGGGTCTTACAGTCTCAGAAAATGAGCTTGGAATATATTTTGGCTTTGTCCTAATGAGATCCTCCATTCCACACTGCTTTTTATGACAAAATATTAGCATTTCTAGAAGAGAGTAGCCATCACAGTTTCAGAGCAGGACTTTCCTGGGAGAGCTCTCCCATCCTCCTGCTTGGAAAGATGTTGACAGTGAGCTGAGCTCAGTGATTTTCTACTCTGGGCTGTAATTGGAGCACTGTCCTCTGAGGTAAGGGACCTGAGTTGGTACAGAGGAGGTGAGGAGGAGGTGAGAAGGAGGTGACTTGTAAGAAAATATTGGGCCAGTGGACCCAGAAAGGCCCTACTTCCAACCTCACTCTGTCTCCCCTCCCCATGAGGCCTCCAAGGGAGGCTATACCCAGAGGACAGTTTCAGGGGACAGATATGGCTAACTAGAGCTCCAGCCCCAGGCACTAGCTCCAGAATGTCTCTGGAGCTGGGAAGGGTTAGACCACTCGATGAGCAGACCTTGGCCCTAAAAGATCAAGCCAAAGAGACCATTTTACCCTGAGGCCCATGCTTAGTTGGTCTTGGGTGCTGTCTCAGACCACCCAAAGGCCAGGAAAGTTCACACGAACTTTTAACCTCGGCCACACAAAGAGAAACCAAGAGAGTGCAGAAAAGCCAAGGAGAGAGAGAGTCTAGAATCCTGCCAAGCTACTACAAAGAGAACCTCCCAAAGGGAGAGAATCCAGACCTGTGCTTGACCTTAAACTTGCTGACCTTGCGCTAGGATCAGGGGTGGTTTTGCTCATTTCTCCTGCATCTGCGTCTGTGGCGTCAACAGTGCGGCGGGGGATACTGGGGGAAGAGGAGGCTTGAGTCAGCAGCCCCTTCCCCTGTTCTCTCTCTCTCTGGGAGTCCAAGCAGGAATGTCGCTTTTCCCTCAATGCTTGGATGTGGAGACGAGCAGTGTTTCAGGGGAGGTCTGTCCACACCTTGGCGGGACAGCCTCCCCAATCCTTACCAACCCACCTCGTATCCATAAGCATCGGGAATGCCTTTGGATAGTTGTGAAGAAAGCGTTCAAGTCGGCCATGCCTCCAGGTGCGGCTGCCCCATACCCAAAGTGGAGCAGAGGCCTCCCTGTCCCAGGTCCTCGCAGCCCCTCCAGGGAGAGTCACACAGGGTGAGCCCTGGCACGTGACAGCACAAGTTACTGTACTTACTGTACAGTACACTTCTGTACAGTAAGAAGGATGCAGATTGGCTGCTATCGCATATAACTTAATATTTTGTCATCCTTCCTTAAAAAAAAATCATCAAATAGATATAAATGCATTTCACTCTGTAACTTGCATTTTTCTTACCCCACCACTGGAAATGGCACATTTTCTGGACAGCCTTCGGAGTGGGTGATTCCCACATTGAGCCTTTCCCGCATCTTTCCCAAAGATCCAGAGGATCCAGGATGCATAAGGAAATCGCTGTGCTGGCTCAAGGTCCACCAAATTCACCCCAAGTCTCAAAGTTTCCCCTTTATTATTTAATAGGATGCTTCTAAACAGCATGAATCCTGAGACAGGAGGAGCGCTGTCTTTTATGAGCTTGTTCCAGCCCTGGGGACAACTGCTGGGCTCTCTCGGGGATGTCTTACTCTTTGGCACAGAGTCAGCAGACTTGTTCTGTGAAGAGCCATACAGAAAATATTTCAGGCTTTGCGAGCTGTAAGGTCTCTGCCACAGCTCCTCAGCTCTGCCTTTGTGGGAAGGCACTGGGTGTGGCTGTGTTCCTGTAAACTTTACTTACAGTAACAGGCCATCAATCAGATTTGGTTGTCCTTTGCTGAGCTCTGCTTTAGCACATGAAGGATGAGCCTGGGGACTGGGACCCCTCCTGTTTGGTCTGCCCAGACTGCATACCCTTCTCCTGGGGTGGCCATCCCCTTCTGAGTAGGGCCTTTGTGCTTGGCCTGACCTAAGCCTGGCCAGGAGGGCTTTTCCTCCAGGAGTGTTCTGAAATGGACATAGGAAACAGCCCGTTTCTCTTTAGTGTTAGAAGCCACAAGATATGAAGCCCAGGCC
Source organism: Indri indri (assembly GCA_004363605.1). Lineage (NCBI taxonomy): Eukaryota > Metazoa > Chordata > Mammalia > Primates > Indriidae > Indri > Indri indri. Next base: position 17,161 of record RJWJ010004355.1, read on the forward strand.
CTGCTGAAGAAGCTCATCTTGCTGGTGCTCAGAGCACAGTGGAGATTCCAGAGGGAGTGTCAAGCCCGGGGCACCGCGGCCTGCGCAGTTGTCCCCGATGCCTGCCTGTCTTTATCTCATTGCACGAGACAACTCAATCTCCTGCTCATAAGCTCCTCCTTTTTCTCCGACTAGTGTAACCTGAATTTCTGTTTGTTATAACTAAAGGAATCTTCACAGATCCTCCAGGACTTATCCTGTAGGTCCCAACTAGTCCCCAAAATTAGAGTTGATGATTTTTCTAGGTTTCCAGTTACGTATTTGGGGGTCAGTCTTGCTTCCTTATGAATAAATACCCAGTTCCTAAAGGAACGAGTTGGGCGCCTTCTGCATGTATGACAAGAACACAATTCCATTTCAGAGCCAGGGTCAGCACACATTGACCAGCCAATTCCAGAGGGTGAAGACACAGCCATGGTCTTTTCTGTTCCAAACCAAACCCCTCACAAGTGATGAGCCTCGGCTGACGAGCAGTTGGGCCGCTTAGAGGAGACCTGTCATTCTACAGGACTCAATGCATGAGACCAAAACTCACTTGGGGCAACACCCCAAGTGGGCACCTGTCCAATCCCTGTGGCTTTGGCCTGTAACCCAGAGCCAGAAAGACGCACCCAGCACTGGAGTTTCAGAGCAGAGTGACCGTGCTATTCTGTATCCACCTCAGCCCTCACTGAGCTGCTTCAGTCCCTCTGAGCAAAGGGGGCCATGAGACCTGCGAGGGACACCATGGCTTCCTGGGTCCCTCTTAGACACCAGGGTTTGTCACCTGCACTATGTGAGGATTAAGGGGGGACCTCTGGGCCTTGTCCTATCTCAGCCATGTCCATACGCAGCTCAAGGGTTTGGGAACTCAAAGGCCTGTTGGAAGGAGTGTAGGGGGGTCTGTGGCCACTTCACTGTCACTGCTGGTGACTTGTAGGATGGTCACATGCACATGCCGGGCTGCAGCAGGGTGGGGTGAAAAGCTGTCTGGTTTCCCAGAGTCTTCAGCCCTGAAATTTTGATAAAAATGACATTATCAGCCTCCCACAGAACTCTGTTGTTTGTGCTGAGAGCCCTGGGGTGGAGACCCATAGGCAGCCTGCCCGTGCTGGATGGCAGCGTCTTTCTCGTGCGGGTTTTGTTATCAGTGCTCTGCGGGGCCACGGAAGGGTTTACGCTTAACCTTCAAGAAACCGTCAGAGCACCAGCCACAGTTTTCACCTGTGGTTTCTCAGGTCCCCAGGTGGGGGACAGAGAGGGAAGGCCGGGGTGTGGATTGTTAGTTGGCACAGGCCTCCTGTGTCAACCTGTGCTTCCCATATCTTAGGGGCGGAACCTCTATGAAAAGGGAACGTTTTAAGAAAACTCAACATGTGGGACAGCGCACAGCAGACAGGCCCAGCCTGGCGGGCTGGGTGCTAGGCCTTTCCCAACAGCAGTTCTCTGGGGGGCCTGGCAGGGCCGACTGTGAAATCCTCTGATGCCCGTAAAAATGTATAATGTTAAAACAAATGCAGGTTAAATACACCCATTTTATGTTACGTATACTAAAAACAAAATGCTTAACATTCAAAAAGTGATTGCTCCATCGTGGCTGAAGGCAACTTGAAGGGGTCCTTAATTTGAAAGGCTCCCAAGTGAAACAAGTTACTGAGTTGGCTAGAACTCCCCGCACCCCACGTAGGTTTGCTATCCTAGGAGCTGGGATCCCACAGCAACCTTCTCCCTGCTCTTGCAAAACTGATCCTAATCTACCTGCTCATTACCTGGGTAGTCTTGTTGCCATCCCATCTTTATCTTAGACCTGGGCACTTGCCTTGCAGCTTAAGGCAAAGTGTGAAAGAATTGGTCCCCCACAAAAACCAAACATGGGGTGTCAAGGTGGGAGACTTGAGTTGGGCTCAGCTGGGCAGCAGCCCACTCCGTACAGCAATGAGGTGACCACGGCACTGCAGGGGCCTTGTTGAAGGCTTCCCATGAGCTGAGCACCGTGGATGAGGAGATGAGCAAGGCTTCTACACAGATTGTGTGTTTAATCTCCTCTGAGAGATTCTCCTCTGGGCTTCTGGTCTCACAACGCTGGGGTGGTCCCATGTCTCATTTTCATAAAGCAGCATTGCGTAAATGAATGACTTCATTTAGACTCTTTTACAAACCATTTATTCCTATTTAACAGATGAAGAAATCGAGGTTTAGAAACAACAAGTACCTTGCTGAGGTCATGCAGCTACTGAGTGGCTGATCTGGGATTCAAATCCAGATCTGTTTGCCCCTGGCTCTGAGTTCTTATCTGGTAAAGTCCAGGTGTAGCGAACATTTCTATATTTTGAGGGTCACGTATTTCAGTGAATTATCTTAATGGCAGAACAGGGTAAACTGAGATAGTGACAGTCTACCCCAGTGATGACTCATGTTTTATACAAGAAATATGTGGAATTGTAGTGGGGTTTTTTTTGTTTGTTTGTTTTTTTGGAGACAGAGTCCCACTCTGTTGCCCCAGCTAGAGTGCAGTGGCATCGTCTGTACCCTACTGCAACCTCAAATTCCTAGGCTCAGGCGATCTTCCCGCCTCGGCTTCCCAGACTACTAGGATTACAGGTGTGCACCACTGGGCCCAGCCAAACTGTGTGTTTTCTTCAATGTATTTCTATCTGTTTAATAATACAGAGAATGTCTTTATGTTTAGTGTGAACAAAAAGTTGATGCTCCAGGGAAGGGTAGCACACTTCCCTCCTGACTTTGTCTCTCCCCTGGATGCTCTCTGCACACTTATTTAAAAGGCAAGGAAATATTTCACCCGGGATCCTTCTAGATCACAAGGAGCTGGAATCTGAGTTAAGAATGTTTTACTGGGAACCACACTTTTAGCAACTGAGTGAAAGTCCTTGGATTCCTCGTAAGGGAATTGTGTGCATTTACTCAGCTGGTAGTTTTCACGTATACAGTTTGTGTAGGGATTGTGATTAATAAAAAAATGAACAAGACAAGAATAAGCTCCTTCAAGAACTTTATAATCTTATAAGGAAGTTAAGGCATATCCTCAAATAATGACAAAGAAGAGGTATTTTCATTTCACAAAATGGCACAGACTTACAGAGAAGTGTAACAACGAAGTTCCAATGTAGGTTTTGGGCACCTTTTGGAAGGGTCCTATCTAGAGGCTGAGTCTGTGTCCTTGTGGGAAGGAGTAGCTCAACCATAGGTGTCAGGCAGAAGCAGAACCCCACGTGGAACCTGCAAAATGCCCAGCAGTGCTGAAGGAAACACACATGCCCATCTTCATAAAAGCATCTGCACCCCAGAGATGTCGATGGTCCTTGCTGTCTCCTGGAATCAAGCCAAAATCTTCCATGGTCAACTTTGAGTCACTGTCCCCTGGCCCTTGTCTGCCTGGCAGATTCCTGACTTTAGCACCTGTTACCCTGACCTGCCCCTTGGTGGCTTCCATTGGGATATTACCTCTGTTCCTCTTGGATTGGGTCCAAGGTGTGCTCCCACGTTTTCCGGTACAGCGTGGGTCCTATTAGTCCATGTCTAGGGACATGCCTGGAAGGGCTACAGTTTTTAGCAGGAAGTGGGTCGAAGCCGTGGTTGCTCTTCCTGGGTGTGAATAGGAGGTCCTCTTTTAGGAACAACCAAGCTCGTTGGAGATACACAAGTAGTGACACCTCGGGAAGATTTGCCAAGGTACAGATGGCTGTTTGTGTTCATGGAAGATAAAGGGGCTGTGAGGGAACAGGTGAGGGAATAGGCAAGGGAGGAAGATGGTTGGGGGGTTAATTCATGGTCTCCCTATGTTTTCTGAAGAAGTTCACTTCCTGCCCAGTGATTCCTATAAATTCCAAATCTTGCCTGCCTTTCTCTCACGTCAAACCATCTGAGGAAGAGTTTCCAAATGACACATTTCAGGCCTCAACCCAAATTTGATTCAGTTGGTTTGGGAGAGAGCCTTGATGACTAAATTTTTAAAAAGCTTTGTAGGTGATTGAGTTGCATACTTTTAGTTCCAAACTACTGAAAGTTTAGAAATTCCTTGCTCTGTGGATAAAAAAATTAAATGACTTCCCTGAAGGTGAACGGATAGATACGTTGAATTGCTGCCTGCCGGAGGCCCCTGGGTGGTAAGTGCCATGAGCCCGGCCTCCAGTCCTGCTTCCAGCCGTGGGCAGCTCAGGCAGGTGTGCAGTGACCAGGAGTAGAACAGGTCACGCAGCTGGTGCGTGTGTATGGCTGAATCTCACTGAGGATCCTGGGGAAAGTGGGGCCAGATGGAAAAGCATCTGTTTTTGGAGTTCCTTGCTTCAGAACCTATTTGTGCCATTTCCTAGCTGTGCAGTCTTGAACGAGGAGCTTAAATGTTTAGCCTCATGTTTCTTGTTTGTAGCAAGAATTGTTGAGAGGATGAAATCACACGATCACCTTAAAATGTGTAGGAAAATGCTGGGTGTACTCTATAGACTTAACAGTGGTGGTTTTCCTTTTTGTTATAATCCAGTGCTCTTTTTGCTAATATATTTTGCCTATAAAGGTTTTTTCATTTCTATGTAATAAACATTTGAAGACTCTATTGAGGTGGCATGAGGGCAATGTGAACACTCTAACCGATGTCTGGAATTTCATATTAGTTAGGATACAGACTGATGCCTTTCAATTCATGAGCCAATTTCTCATCCTATCTAATTATAGTTCCCTTCATTATTTCAAAAAATTTCCCCTTGAATTGGCAAAGTGAGAATCTGAGCCATTTATTTTTCCATTTGCTGTCTGCAAACCACATTGCACTTCAATTTTCTCTACCTTTATGGTTATGGCATTTTTCTTACCATCTTAATCGCTGTCAGACTCTGCTGATACACAGTGAAACATTGGACAATTGTAAATACGTGTGTGTGCAGATTGGAAATTGCTGGCCTCCTCAACATTGTGGCTTGCTGGCAACGTTTCCAAAGACTCTCACTTCTCTTGGGAATTAAAGTCCAGCATTGCAGAGTGGTCTGTTGGACTCAGTCTAAGATTTGTTGATCAAGGGTCAAAATTGAAAATGGTTCCACTGCTGGTGACTGAGGAGCCTCCCTCTTTGGCAAAGGCCTCTTTAGAATCCTGAGCTTGATCAGAGATGCTGGCTTGGCCTGCAGGGTCCCGGTGGTTTTGTCGACCTCATGGCGGCTTTAGTAGCAGGAAAGTAGACTGTCCCATTCGAAATCTGACTTGGAGAGGGAGAGCTGTGCTCAAGATTTTATGAGTAAGCTATTGCCCATTTATCACAACCGCTTCTCTTATCTCCTCCTGTTTCTGCTCCCTTCTGTTCAGATAACAGCTAAATCCCATTAATTATTAGACTAAAAGGAAGAGCGTTTGGTTATTGGTGTCTTCTTCCTGACAACACATGATACACTTGTGGGTTTTTTCCATTGTTTTTCTTTTTTTTTTCACTTTTTTAAAACTTCAAAATATTAAGGGGATACAGTGTTTTTGTTACGTGGATGAATTGTATAATGCTGACGTCAGGGCTTTTGGTGTTCTCATCACCAGAATAGTGTACATTTTGCCACCATGAGACACTTTCATATAAGATCCTAACATGCCTATGTTTTCCTCCTGAATATTAATATTATGTATTTTCAAAACCTAGAGTTCTAAAAACAAATTCTTTAGATTTTCTTTTTTGTCCCTGGCTATCATGAGAATAAATGTTGCTCAGTCATCATTGGGACCCATTTCTGAGATTCTGGGTGTATGTGACAAGTGTCTGCTCCTTGCACTTTGGCTTCGTGTCCTTATGAAATGAGCATGACATTGTTCAGGGCCACGTGGCTGCTTCCCCTTGTCTGTCACCCTGACACCTGTCCCCTTGTCCATGGTCAGAATCTCAAAATCAAGAAGAAAACCTCTATACAATAATAAAACAATAACTGGATAAAATAAATGGTAAATAGATAAAGCAAGGGAGGGGATGATGGTAAGCTACAATGAAAGCCAGCAAGACTCCAGGGAGAAGAGGTGAACAGAAAAATGAAACCAAATGCAAAGGGCAAAACAAACCCATTTCAAAGACCAGAGGGATACAACAAAAATGTCAAAAGAGTAAGAAAAAGGCAGGCTGGGGCATTTACTTCTCTCCTGTGCCCCACTGGTTGAGGCCACTTCTTCCCCTCACAACACACACTGTGCACAAGTGGCCAAAGTCATGCCGTCCCATGAGGCCTTTTGTGGCCATCAGTCAGTCTTTTCCTGGAGACTCTCACATCCCAGTGCGGTCTCAAGTTCAGCATGGTCTAATGTCTTCACGGTTTGTACGCTGAAGAACATAGACACCAAAGCTTTCAGCACACTCCTTCCCAGGGCCCAGGGCCCTCTGGACTCATTCTCTTGTTCATGGCTCCTACCAGGTTCTCACACAAGTGGAGCCCGGTCTCGGGTGGGGCATTTGTGCATGCAGTTCCTCAGCACGCACGGTTTCCTTTCCTTTCCTTTTCTCCCGTCCTTGCATGGCCACTGCTGCCGGCCAGGACATCCACCCCTCTGCCCTGAGCATTCTCTCTGAGCAACTTCCCTGAGGCAGCATCTCCTGTCCCCCCACAGTGTCTCTGCCTTGTGTCTGTGTAATTTCCTCTGCGGTGCTCATTAGGAATTATCTTTTACTCGGTTGCTGAATAGATTATAATCCGCTTTCTCTGGCTAGAATGGAAGGTCCACAAAGCAGGGGCCTCAAGAGTCACATTCACTGTGTCTCCACTGCCTAAAAAATTGCCCAGCACCTAGCAGCTGCCTGGTGGGTATTTGCTAAATGAAGGAATGGTTTTGAGTTCTCTGAGGGCCAGGCTCAAAAACCGATGAGATAATGGTCTTCTGGCAGGCAGGTGTGGACAGGGAGAAGAACTTTGTGAGGTGTGTGCATGTGTGTGAGTGGACAAGAGGGAAGGAAGCTCTTCCCAGCTGTCTGCTCAAGAAGCCTCTCCATTCTCACCTGGCATCCGGGCTCACAGCTGCTGTAGCGTGGGCATGGATGGAGAATGAACGCATGTCCTCTGTCTAGGCCTGAGACGGTTGGACACATATGTATGAAAAGACCCTGTTGGCAATGGTAGAGCGATGCCATTACTGATTTGGAAACTTTACAGTCTACAACACTTTTAGGATAAAGAGGAATTATAACTGAATGCATTGATATAAAGGATTTAGAAAAAATTCATGGTGTAGATACTGGGATTAGTATATATTCATTTAACTCCCCTTCATTCTCATGGATTGAGATGTGTGATGAAAAATGTATATTTTGCATGGCAACCACAACCACAAATCATTGCAAGAACTTAATTCTTCAACAACAAAAAATGTTTGGTGGTGAGCTATGCTGGGAAAAAAGGCAGGAAAGAAATTTTTTTTATTGACACGAACTAAAACAAAATGTCTTTTCATTAACTCTCAGTTGACCAGAAACATATCTTAACCTCATAAATTTAATTTCCAAGTTTTCCTACTAGCCAAATTTTAGTATACAAGATATATATCCCCACATTTAAAAAAAAAAAATCCAGTTTTTTTGAATTCAATAATACAGGATATTGTATAGCATTTTTCTGAGGACAGGGTTTGCTGTTTTTCACCAGAGCTAGAATTTGGTGTCACAGCTCGAAGTTTCAGACTGCTCAGGAATTATAAATACGCCTGGAACCAGCTTTTGACATTTAATTAACACCTTCTGACTCCCAGGTGAAGACTGCAAAGGGATCAACTGCCCAAGCCGCTGTCCAGCCAGCTCCTTCCCACACCTGAAGGCTAAATGCCATTCTTTCTTTAGTGCTTAAAATCCCTTTGGAGGTCAAGTGTGTACAGATCGACACATTTCTGTTCCTCAGATCCTCACTCTGTGATTTGGCTTCAGTGGCCAGGGTGCCAAATGCTTCCTAAAACCCTGTCCTTGGGGCCTTTGGTCTAAATTGACAGGAAAGTGTGGGACAGGGACTTGGTTTTGAAGATGATATTCTGAGATTTCTGCGGCACTGAGCACCCTCTGAGAGGCCATCTGTTTGGGCTGAGTTTCTGTAGTTCTTCTGCTAGACAAGGTGAACTTGCAAATGCAAAGAATAGCTCTTAAAATGTCTCCGAATGGACATTTGACCCCCTGGGCTTCTGCTCCTCTAGCTCTTCGGGCTCTCGTCCACTTTCTAACAGTGGAAGGGGTAGGCAAACAAAATGGGGAAGTAGCGAAGTTTGCTTTTTTTTTTTTTTCAAATTAATACATGTTTGCTGGTGAATACCTGGAAAATAAAATAAAATGACTCATAATCTTATCAACCAGAGATAGTTCTCAGATATTTTGACGTTCTGTTGTTAGGTGTGCATATTTTTAGGACAATGTCTTGTGGGAAAATTTAGCTCTTTTAATTGATTTTAGTTTTTATATTTAAAGTGGGTTTCTTGTAGACAATGTTTAGTTGGGTCTTGCTTTTATTATCCCTGCTGAGATTAATTGATATATTTAGGCCATACATATTTAAAGTAATTATTGATAGAGTTGGATCAATATCTTCCACGTTTGTAATTGTTTTCTGTTGATTGAGGATCTAAACCAGGCACTGCCCCAATTGCTTTCTATGTACCATTTCTTACTTTTCTCCACAATCTCATGGTGCCTGCACTTTACAAACGAGGAAACACTTCTTAGATGTATAACGTACCCAAAGTCATGGGGTTAGTGAGGGGCAGAACTTGGAATGGGGTGTAAAGCATTCTTTAATGCTTCTTTAATGGATGGTTATGATGTGCAGATGGATGAAGAATTGGATGCACAGATGGATAAATATACCTCAACAAAAGAGAGAACATATTCAATTATATGGATAGTTTTACAAATTAATATTGCATTTTAAGCATTTTCTCAAATTATTACAAACCTTTAAGGATATTTCTTAGGTTGTTAAAATCACAGTTCTAATACAAACAGAAAACAAGCACATAGCAGAGTTGCTTTTAACTCCTGGATGAAAAAGCCAGTGGAATAACAGGTGCCTCACAGAGGCTATGAGGACATGAGATGCACAGTGAGGAAAGCAATGCTGAAAACTGCTTGGGGATTTAGATACAAAACTGGTTAATACTCGCACGGGACAGTTAAACCACAACCTTCAGGGTAATCTTGTCCCACAGATCAGTCACTACACCTCATCCGTTTTCTTCAGGTGAACCTGGACCAAATCAATTATTAATCAAGCCCGTCTAATCTCTGGGAGTCAGATGACCTTCAGACAGGCTCATTAGAAAATCATTTAGCCCGATACTAAAAGTTAATGGGATCATTTTTTTCTGCCTGGTTTCTGAGTTTTGAAAACTTATCCTAAATATCTGTGAATATGACTTTAATGGCCTTTGTGAGAGTGCGTACCAGGAAAGTTACCATGACAGAGCCACCTGGAAGACTGCCTGCACAATGAGCAGTCTCAGGCTGGGTCCCAGACCCTCTGGAACCTGGCCTACTTCCTCATGCTACTGCAGGGAGCAGGGCCCCTTCTGTTCACATTCCAAGGGGTTCTGGTTAGGGAACTGTGTGGGGCACACTGTGCTTTCTGGCAGAGCCCCACAGGGAGGGGAGTAAGCCTGGAAGAGCTGGCTCCATCCACACAGGGCTGCAGCCCTCCCTGTGCCTTGTCTCTTGTTCTGGAGCCACAGGACAAGAGGACAGGTAAGCCTGGATTCCCACATTAAGATGCTTTTGATTCCTGTACCAGAAACACTTAACTTTTCCTCCCATGTTCTTTCTTCTGCCCATAAATAAGAACCTCCCACATGGTCAGCTCTAAGAAGACCTGAGAGGAATCTTCAGGCTTCCCCATCCCTCAGAGCAGGTGTGCAAATCCGATTGGCTCATCTTCCTCGGGGGCGTGTCAAAAAGGAAGTGCTGTTGGTTGTTTCCACTTCCCAATCTTTAAGGCCTGGCTGGGACCAGGCCTAGGGGAGCCTGAAGGCTTTTCCCCTCATCTCACAGTGAGCAGACAGCAAAGGCCTGCCTGGGGCAGATCCCTACCTCTGTGCACCTAAATCCAGGGTCTTCACCTGCAACCTGGGTGGCCCAGGGTCCTGCTGCCTTCAGTTCAAGGACAAGGGCATGGGGAGCTCCATCCCAGACTTGGTGGAAGGGGCTTCTGCGTAGTTTCCACGAGGGCCTGCATTTGTCTGTGAAGTCTCTGCTCAGCAGATAAAGGGTAATGCTTGAATCCCAGCCAGTTCCTGGTGTCCATTCTTCTCAGTTGGTTAAAATTTGGAGGAGGAGGGTGGTCAAGAAATGTATCCCTAAACCTCCATTATTGCTCCAGAGCCAAGACCCCAAAGAGCAAACCTGTCTGAGGGGAAGTGAATGCTGGTGCTCAGGTCATCTGCACAGCAAAATCATGGAGAGTGTTAAGCTTGGTCCCAATCATGACAGGGTCTTATGAAGGAGATTTTGTGTGTCTGCACATTCATGAGACTGGTGATATCTTGTGGTTGGAGGGAACATGGGACTTTTGCCCCATAAACATCTGGATGTGCATGAAGTGAACTCAAACATCTTTATCTGCAGAATCAGATAGGATCAGAAAAGCCAACTGGGCGTGAGGAGACATTTACAGTATTCTGGCACCTGGGGCATTGCTGCCCACCTGCTGTGTGCCTCCACAGTGGACATTGCCACAGGTTGAGACCCTGTCCCACTGGGGCTGCATGCAGCTTCCCCAGCAATTTTCCATCCCCGATAGATACACAATCAGCTCATTTTACAGGAAGTATGAACAGTACACAGGAGGGCTCCTCTCTCCCAGGGCAGGGATTGAGTTCATTAACACTTTCGTTCATACTTTCAGCATGACTAGAGAATCAATGAGGGACCAGTCTGTCTCCAGGACAGGAAATTGTGTTATCTTTCTCTGTCTTATGAAAATCGTTCTCTATGAAATTACCTTTGTCTCACCTTTCTTGAAAGAATTTGCCTCATAAAATGGACAGAGCCTTGTAGCTTTGGGGAATGAGAAATTCAGGGGGTTAATCTTTCTGGAATTTGGATGTGATCAGAGATGGATTTCCCTCCTAAGTACACACAGATTCCACGAGCTTTTTCTGTCTTACAGTTGAGTTGGTGCTTCCTGGACAGAAGATTTAGGCCTGCGGCAAGCTGATGTCTACAAACAGCCACAGGTTCTATCTGGCCTTTCAGAAACGGGAGAGAATAGCTTTCAGAGAATCAATGCTTTGGGTACTCCGCTAAACCTTTCCCTCAAAGGACGGGGCTATTTCTGATAGTTGTATAAAGTAACATTGAAATGGATTTGAACATACATGGGAAGAGCTAGAAGAATACGAAAACTTCTGTTGGTGGTTTCTGGCAAGCTCATCATTATAAAACCAAGTTCCCTGCAATAAGTCTCATTATTAGAAGGAATATAAGGAAATTCCTTCCAGGAAATCACTCAAACATAGTATTCAGAGAACGCCATCAGCCCCTGTCTCAGCCTTTTCCCCTTTTGTGTTCGCCCTGTCCTCAGGCGGGCTCTCTTGGTGTGCGTGACAGGAGGGGTGCATCGGCAGCTCTGGCCACTCAATTTCTGTCTTAGGCTCACATATCAGGACTAAGCAAAGACTCTGACTGGCCCAGCTGGGGTCACATGCCCTTTATTGACCAGTCACCATGGCCAGGAGAATGGGCTACTCAGATTGGTCTGGCCTGGGTCATGGCACATCGATGACCGAGAAGAATGGGACAGGCCCCACCATCCATGTGACATAGCTCCCCACAGAAGGGCTTGTTTTACTAGGAGAATGGGGAGGGGTGCTGGACCACCATTTCTAGAAAGAGACCTCTCCTATTGCTAATGCCAATAAGTACAAGTGGACGTGAGTTACTGTGTTCTCCTGAGCACTGGGTTCTCCTGAGCATGGGTTTCTCATAATCCCTTGTGCCTGGAAATGTAAATCCAACCCACTTACCCCACTGGAAATTCATAGAAACTGGTACACAAATGTAACCCAGCTCAAGATTGGCTTCAAACCCTTTGACACTTTTATGGCTGTTATATCACTTTGGGGGTCCTGTATCCTATGCCCTAGAATCCGAGGTCTGGAGGGGGACACAGGGATATATATTTAAAATTGAGGAAATCACAGCACACTGAGGGCCCAGGACACGTGGTCGATTGGTGGCTGTGTGGACCTTGATTGGAAGGCTGCTGGCATTATTTCTAGGACAATGTCCTTTCCCTCTTTTAGGACAAGAGTATCACAGCTACTTTGCCTGGCATGATAGATAATGCATTGACAAATTGTGGTTAAATCTGCCATAAAGACAGCTTGAGATTCATTAGGAGAATCAGAGTTGAATTAGAAATGCTAATTTCAAGACATCCAAGCAATTCATTCTGGTTGACATTTTTCATGTCGTTCTAGAGTCTGTTGAGAAATGAAGGAACTGAACATGGAACAGTAAAGGTCAAGGATGAAGTTTGCTGTTCCCCTGAGAAGGACAACCCAAGCATTTCCTTCCTGGCACCACCTTGCTAGGACCAAACTCCCCATTAACTGCAGGTCCAGTGGGTACTTGTAGGGTTAAACCGAACTGTTATAACACAGTTCTTGCCAAATGTCCACTCCTGGGAAGATGCAGTAGATGTACTTTTTCCTGTTCTCCTCCTGAGTACAAATAAAACCCTGCACATTGCATAGAAAACAAACCTAAGGAGACTCTGAAAGGTGGAGAAAAGGCAGGTCAGACAGGGACCCATGGCACAATGGTCAGTTTCCTGAGTTCTTTTTTTGCCTTGTACATACCAGATTTAGAGCTGAAGAAGTCAGTTACATGGAAAGGTGAGGACAAACAAAAATCCCAACCGAAGCCTGCTCTCTCTGGCCAAAGGACCAGGAAAGGGCAACCTAGGAAGGCAAAAAACTTAGATGACACCTGACTACTCCAGCCAAACACCACAGAAGAAAAACTGCAGCTCCACCACCTACCCGCCAGCAAAGGCTGCGTGGGGAGCCTAGACTCCCACCTCTGCCTGTAACAAGAGGCTCCAGTACCACACCAGGGTGGTTTCAGAGAAGGCGAGCAAGAAGCCTGGACTTTCATTGCCGTCCAACAGTAACGAGCCTCTGCACCCCCACTGGGCTGGTGTCAGGGGAGGACTGTCAACACCACCTGGGGTAATGAAGCCATCCTCCCCTTGGTGTCAGTGGAGACTGTGTGGGGAGCAGTGACGAGCTATTACTAACTGTCCCAGCCAGGGGGAGGGGTCAGGGAGGCCTGTGGGTGCTAGAGCTCCTGACCCTGCCCAGCAGTAACAAGGAGCCTTCCCCATCCAGGATGACCAGTTGGGGCACCTCTGCTTCCCTCACTAGTGCAATGTCAGAGGAAGACAGCTGAAACAGAAGGTTTGAAAAGATCCAGTATCTCCAAATATGCTACCCCAAATGTCCAGATTTCAATCAAAAATCACCATTCTACCCAGAACCAGGAAGATACCAGATGGAATGGAAATCAGCAATCAATACCTGCCAAAATTGAGATGACGAACATGTTAGAATTATCTGACACCAGAATAGTGACAGCATCAAATGCCAGTGAGAATGCAGAGAAGCTGATCGCTCAAACACAGCTGCTGAGAGTGTGAAATGGAAACTGTACGCAAATGTTCATAGCAGCTTGATTTGTAAGAGCCCCAAACTGGAAACAGCCCAGCTGCCATTTGATAGGTGAATGATTAAACAAACTATGGTACATCCATGCCGTGGAATACACTACTCAACAACAATAATAATAATAAAAACAAAGAAGAAACTATTAATATATGCAACAACCTGGATGAATCTCTAGAGAATTATGCTAGGTGAAAAAAGCCAATCCCAAAAGGTTATATAATGTATGATTCCATTTATGTAGCGTTCTTGAAATGAGAAAATTATTGAAATGGAGAACAGATTAGTGGTTGCCAGGGGTTGAGGCGGCAGTGGGAGTGGGAGGGAAGTGTCTATGCAAGGACACCCTGAGGGGTCTCAGTTGAGATGGAAATGCTCTGCGTCTTGACTGTATCAATGTCCACATCTTAGCCGTGAGATTGTCCTGTGGTTTGGCAATAGGTTACCATGGGGGCGGGGGGTCTGTATCATTTCTTACATGTGCGTGTGAGGCTACAATTATCTCCAAATAAAAAATTTAAAGAAAAAAAAAGTGAATCTCATTCTTTTGCCTTCAGCTAGAGTCGTCAGCCAGCTTAAATAGTTCTGATATTTCTAGAACCTAGCATAGAACCCTATTTAATATGTAGAATTGAAATACCTGGTGCAAAATGGATCACAGGTCAGAACAGACCGAAGGGCTCTGTCCACTGAGCCGTCTGTGTCCTGGACGCTGCCCCCTTCACCCAGCCTCTGCGGGGACAGAGCAGGGCAAGCTTATTGTATAAGATAAAACCTCTTCTTAGTTGTGACTTCTTGGGCAAGTTACTTCAATTTTTAGTTTATTAGTAAAATATATATAATAATACTTGCCATCCAGAGTTTTTATAAAGATTAAGTGAGGAAAAGTGTGAAAAGGGTGGTGTTCACAGCTATGATTCAGATCTAACCATAGGTAGTATGTTATTACAATGGACAAAAGAGGGCAAAATCAGTAGAAATATAAAATTTGCTGAAAATTATACACAGAAAATTGTTCTTGGTTCTGTTTTTCTCTTTATGCCTTCTTTGAATCAATCAATTATTTTTATTATTCCCTTGTTCTTATCAATTAGCTTTTTGTTATACATTTCTTTATATTTCTTTTAATGGTTACTACATATTATCATATACATCCTTCACTTATTAGAATCTAATATGTATCAGTATTTTTTTTATCATTTCCAGGATAATGGAAAGAGCTTACAACACTTTAAATCTGTTTATCCCACCCTGTCTTTTGTGATAATATTGTTCAATTTTACATTTTAAGTCCCATGACACATTATTATTGTTTCATAGAGTTGGTGATATTTTTAAATTTACCCACATATTTGCCTGTATCGATGTTCTCCATTTATTCATGTTTGATTGTGCATCTACCTGGAATCATTTTCCTTCTGCCTAAAGAACTCCTTTTAGTGTTTATTTTCCATTCTTTCCCTTCCCTTCCCTTTCCTTTTCTTCCTTTTCTTTTCTTTCTTTCAAGATAGGGTCTTGCTATGTTGTCCAGGCTGGACTCAAACTCATGGGCTCAAGCAATCCTCTGGCCTCATGCACCTGAGTAGTAGCTAGGACTACAGGGGCACACCGCTTAATATTTCTGTTATTTTGTATCAGTTGACAATGAATTCTGTCAATATTCATTTAAAGATGTTTTTATTCTCCTTCATTTTTGAAGAATTTTTTTTTTTAAATCATAGGTTTTTTATTTTTGTTAGAAGGTCAAAATTGAGGTTAAATTTGGAATCTGGGAAATTTTAAAAAGATCTGTGCAAAAAATAATATCTTTTTGGATGTCTATATTCACACAATTTATCAGTCTCTTTTTAGAGGAACTTTTATGTTTATCTTGGATAAAATTAGTGCTATAAAAAGGGTTATACCATCTAGATGAGGATTTACTTTTTTTCTTAGGAATAATCTCTCTTTAATTCAGTTTACAATTAATGTCCTTTACATCTGTGTTTTCTATTTGTGTAATTGCATATGATCACACTTGAAGCCATGACATAATACCACCTGCAATTTTCCTTGAAATTCTTGGGGAAAGTTCATGTTACTGATTATTCTGACCTTCTTTGTGAAACATGTCCTTTTTGCTTCTGTGATGGGTTGAGTTGTGTCCACTTAATGACATATTGAAGTCCTAATGCTCTGCACCTGCAAATGTGTCCTTTTTTTTAATGTTTTTAATTTTTTTATTTTTATTTTAGGATATTATGAGGGTACAAACATTTTGGTTACATTTTATGTCTTTGCCTCACCCAAGCGAGGATTAGAGGCATATCCTTTCCCTCTACAATGCTCACCACATCCATTAGTTGTGAGTTTACCCTCCTCCAACCCCCTAATCCCTGGAGAATATTACTACCGTGTGAGCACCATAGTGTTGATCAGGCAGTGCCAATTTGATGGCGAGTACATGTGGAGCCTATTCTTCTGATCTTGTGATACCTCACTTCAGATAATGGGCTCAAGCTGTATCCAGGAAAATATAAGAGGTGCTAGATCACTGTCATTTCTTATTATTGAAATATATGCATATACCATTGTATACATATACCAAATTTTAATAATCCACTCATGAATTGACGGGCATTTGGGTTGTTTCCACATCCTTGCAATAGTGAATTGTGCTGCCATAAACATTTGGGTGCAGATGTCTTTATTATGGAAATCTTTTGCTCTTTTGGGTAGATGCCTAACAGCACTATTGCTGGATCGAATGGTATTTCTATTTTTAGCTCTTTGAGGTATCTCCAAATTCTTTTCTACAGAGGTTGCACTAATCTGCAGTCCCACCAGCAGTGTCAGAGAATATTTTTATTAGATACAGAATTCTACATGAATAGCTGTTTTCTTTCAGCGCTTTAAAAATGTAATTCCATTGCTTTTTGGCTCACACTGTATTGGTTGAGAAATCAGTTGTCCATCTTATTGTATCTTTAAAAAAGTAAAATCATAACAAAAATCTTTCCTGGTAAAAATAATTTTTTTAAATCCTATTTTACACACACGCACACACACACACACGCGCGCACGCGCGCGCACACACACACACACACACACACACACACCCTAAAGGTCTCTTATGTATTCTAAATCTGTGTATAAATTTTTTAAGGTTTCAAATTAAAATGAAGGGTCTAAACGAATTCATTAATCTAGAGTGTAAAAGATAGAAATAGCGTGGTCACACTAATAGGTCACATTCTTTTAAATATTACAGGTGTATTAAGTTATCCATTATGTGCAGATTTGGTTTTAATTTTCGAAAACCATTTTACGTTTATTTCTAACATTTCTGGAGTTAAAAGGTTTTTTATCCATTTTCAAAGAGTACAACTAAAATGCTATTTAACTGAGGTTACATAATTCTAAATACTTCTGGAGTTAAAAATATATAAAATTAAGGAAACTGGATACATGAAAACATTCTAGTTAACTGAGATAAATTGTAGCCAGAGATTTTATTTGTGTAAGAGGTCTGCTTGTATACTCATTGACCAAAAGAGCTCCTTTTTTAGAGTCACTGGATCATGAGCCTCAAACTTATGAAGAGGTTGGTCTAAAAACTCAAATAGCCCTTGTACCAGGAGTCAAGATATGCTCATTATTTCTTTTTTTTTTCCATTCAAATGTCAGATGTCAACAGTTCCCACCCAGGATGATTACTTGTTTGGATTTTGTACTTCTTTTTCACTTGTAAGATATTTACATACATTTTCAGTCAAGGTGAACAGACTTTTGAATTTTATGGGATTCTAAATTCTGTATATATGTTTTCTATTTGGACTTAAAGACATTTGAATTTGATGTCTTTCTTAGAATTTTGCAATGCTTATGGATATTTTAAAAGCTATCTGGTTAATTTTGGACATCCTACATGGCTTTGAGTTGTGGGGGTAGCATTTTAGGTCATTCTGCCATTCCATTCTCCTCATCCTCTCCCACCTCCCTTGGACCTGGGGTGCCTTGTGCTTGACAGCCCCTGTGGCCACCAAAGAGAGAGAAGAAGGGGACAATCAGGGGCAGGATCCAAGGGCTACCTTTAACCTCCAGAAAAGGGCCAATAGGACAGTGAGATTTCTTACGGGTTGCTCCACAAAGTTCTCTAGGAGGCAGGATTCAGGCAAGAGCCCTCTCTTCAGGAATAAAATTAGTGCACTTTGGATGAATCACTCAAAATGAGTGATGGGGTACAAAAGGGTGAGGAACCCCTTTAGTTATGTCACTTTTATGTTCTGTTGTGCTGATGCTCTTGTCCTGTCACCGTTACATGGCCCGGCTGTTGAAAAGATCAGTGCTGTAAAGGAGAGTGTCATGTCGTGAAGAGAACGTTGAACTCAGAGCTAAAAGATCTGGGTTGGAGTGTTGCTTCCATAACCTAAAAACTCTGCTTCTTTGGGCAGGTCACTCAACTTCTAAGCCTACTTTTTTTTTTAAAGTTGGTTAAATTAAAAATCTCACAGGGTGGTTGGAGACACAAATGAGATAGAAACATGAAGAATCTCACCCCCAAATGCTGAGTTCATCCTTGGACTCCTACAGTAGGTATTCATTGAATTAATGGATTAAGATAGGCAGCCATTGACTTGCAGATGACCCCGCTCCCTGCCGAGCTGATAATTGACTTTCCCTGAGATTGCTTTAGCAGCCCATGCCATGAGCCCTTGACATCAGCAGGGGAAGCTTAATGGAGTCTGGCCTATTACACATTCCAAGTTTAAAGCTTACCCTCAAGTTAGAAGTGAGGGAAGAACCATGTTCATTCTTCAGTGGCATCTCAAAGCTATTAACATTTCTCTTTGGAGACTACATTCCATCAAGGCTCTCTTCTCCGCTTTGCCTTATCAGTCTTGTTTCACTGCATTTGTACACATATCCTGGTCTCTTCCATGTTCCAGTATCTGCTGTCCCTTCGTGTTGCAAGCCTTTTTCTCTCTTCTTATTCCCTGCTCAGTATGTTGCCAGACTTGTCTAGTTTACATACAGTAACCTTCTCAGGGCTCACTTAGCCGTAGCCTTTGCCTCTACCACTTAGGTAAAAAGGCTTCTCAGGGCTCCCTAAACGATGTCTTAGTTGCCAAACCTAATGATCTTTTCTTAGTCGATATCTTACTTGGGCTCCCTGAAGCCAGGGAGACAGCTAACCAGACTTTCCTTCTTGAACCCCTCTCTTCTCTGTGTATCTATGGTTTTATGTTATCCTGGCTCTCCAGGGACTCCTGGCGTAGCTCCACTCCTCTGTCTAATGCAGGCATTCCCCAAGGATTGGCCCCATGTCCTCTCCTCCTTTCTTCTTCTATAATTTCTCAATCAAATATTCCCATAACTTCAACTATCACCTCTATTCCAGTGACTTAAAGGCTACATCCCCACTGCTTTAATTCACAGATTCGTTTAACACATCCTGTATGACGCTGCAAAAGATAACAGAAATGAGACTTAGATCACATGAAAAAGGCAGGGAACAAGGGAATTGTAAGGAAAGCATTAAAAAGAACATAATGCCAAAATGAATTAAACTTAAATGTGTTCAGTACCTTTTAAAAAATTCTTATGCTTATTGAAAAACAAGATCCATTTATATGTTTATAAGACGCCCACCAAAAACAAAAGTGACACGTCTAAAATGCCTGATAGAAAATGAAATAGCTTAAGAATAACTTCAAAAAAAATAAAAATGAAAGAACAAAGGTATAAACATTGAATACAAACAAAAAGAAAGCAGGAAAAAAATTACATGAAAGTAAATCTGAGGAAAAATTAGTGTGAGCAAAGGATCATTTTAAATTGCTAAAAGATACAGTTCACAGTGATATACAACTGCTATGAATCTTTCTCTGAATATATCAAAATTAAAGATCAAATTGTTAGAAAATCAAGAAGAGGCAGACAGAAGTTAAATAGCAGGGATAAACTTTCATATAACCATGAGGTAGAATTTCAGCCATGAGGTAGAATGTTCTGTGCCCGTAAGTCGAAGCTAATGTGCACAGAAAAGAATCTGATATTATTAGCTTTTCATTTATGAGAGGAATGGATGAAGATATATCAGATGTTAAGGAGACTTTTTTCCTCAGCACGACCTTGGATAATTCACTTAAATTTCACTTGGCTTCTCCAACCTGTGCTCCACAGATGAAATATATGGACTGGAACAGAAGTGGATGAATGACATTGCAGGCTGTTTTGCAGCTGAAGAACAATCGGATTCAATGGCCACTTTGCTTATGAAATATTAAGCTATTGGTTGTTAAGAGTATTTTTAGAAATTCCAAATCTAGGGGCTTGTGCAGTAGAATATCATATTTACCTGGGCAATAACATTGATAAGATTATTTGAAAAATCCCTAAGAAAATACTTTGACAATAATTGTGCCTTTCTTACATGGAGTCCATGGCTTTATAACATCAAACTACAATCATGTCCTCGGGGAGACTAATGGAAATCGGAAGAGTCAATTATTAGCAGACACAAGACTAAGATTCAGAATGCAGTATAAAATCACAGACTCTCAAGGTTAGACGTAGCCTCCATTTCTACCGGGTCCAGCTCCTCCTTGATTCTCGGATCTCTTTATAGCATGCCTGCTGGGGGGCTGCGCCACTAGCGGCAAAATTATTACAATTCAGTGCATTCTATGCTAACCTTTGTAGTGCTGACCTTTCAAAATTCTTTATTTTGATTCTGTACTTTCTATTATACTTATAGGTTGAAGCTATCTACTAAATAAGCAATTAGAAAAAGTCTAATCTGTCTTCCACATGCGTATTAGTTAAAGATGGAAACCATATAATTCATTTGAGCAAGGAAAATATAATGAATTGCTAATTTTTTTTTTTCTTTAAACAGGGAATTGCTCTGTCCCCCAGGGAGCTCACTGTAACCTCAGACTCCTGGGCTCAAGTGATCCTCCTGCCTCAGCTTCCTGAGTAGCTGGGACTACAGTTGCACATCACCATGCCCGGCTAATTGAAAAAAACTTTTTTTTTTTGTAGAGATGGGGTCTCACCATGCTGCCCAGGCTGGTCTCAAACTCCTGGCCTTAAACAATCCTCCCACCTCAGCCTCCCATAGTGCTGGCATTACAGGTGTGAGCCTATGCACCTGCCCGTGAATTGCTAATTAATAGAAGATGGTTAATTACTAAAAGATTTTTAAAAAGGATTTTAAGGGGTCCAGGAGAAGCAGGTGCAGAGGAGCAGGTACTGCCTCCAGGATAAGGAAGAGAGGACAATAAAAACAAAGAAGATAGTAGGAGAGCACCACCCCAACACTAAGGCTGAAACTCAGACCTCACTGAAGAGGGCACCACTGCTACAGGAGCACATATATGCAGGAAAGTTGTCAGAGGGCACAGGCTGGTGCTGGTCTTTAGAAGCAGCCACCACTGATAGGGAGGGTGTGGGCAGGCTGGAGAGCCCGGTCAGAGGGACTCCTCTGCATGGGTTGCCGGCTCCACGCTGAAGAGTAATAATGAAGAACCTGACAGCAGCGTGGGAGAGTCTTCCTGCTGCCAGGGCCTCACGTGGTCACTCCAGCACCCTCTGTTGGTGAAGCCTAACCTTCCAGCAGCTAGAAAGGGAGAAATGTTTACAGGGTCCAGCTCCAGAGTCACAAAACAGGGCAAAAAATGTGGTGAATTGGGATCTGGGAGATGATATGGCACAACACAACAGCATTCCTTTTATGACGTAAAAATAACCAACATGGTTTTCTACGTCCTCCATTTGCTCTTCTTTCTCTCTACACTGTCTTCAAAATAGGTAATCTCAAATCCAAACCTAATGATTTCCCAACTTCTAGCTCTGTATTTCCAGCCAGCTACTGTTCAGCTACGCCTGGGTCTCCCATTGACACCTAAACTCATTACATATGGAATTATTTTAGTTTCCACCAAAATTGTTTCCAATGCATTTCTTTCCTGTCTTCATCTTATTCCAGCATGGTGTGACAACCACCCTCATATCTAGCAATATAAGTGTTCATCTCACTTTGTCTTAGGAAGCATTTCTTCTCCTTTCTGATGCAAACCCCCAGAATTCTGACTTTTTCCTCTCAGCTGCCAACCTGCCCTTCCTGTTTCTAAGTTTCCCCTCAGAATCACCATGCACACCCCTGTTACTTGGATCACGGGTTTCCTCTGCTCCACAACCTTCAATGACTTTCCACCAATGCTGGTCCTGCTTTATGCTGAAAACACCTTTCAAGCTGAGTTTTCAGTATGCAGCTGCACATCGTGAACTTCCAACAGTCATCGTTAGAATGCAGCGGCAATTTCCCAACTCACTGGCTATGCACAGAGCTCTTGAGCACCACAAGGGCCTGAAGAGAACACACCTTAGAGATGCTGTGTTGTATCCACTCGGTTTAGGTCAAATCACACCCAGTGAAAACTAAAGTACAAAATAACTATGCTTCACACACACAATCTAGGCCACCCAAGGCTGGCATGCAGCTCTACAGAGCCACTAGGAGCCCTAGCTTTATCCATTTTTTCCCACCTTCCTGGTACTTGGCATCTATCTCAAGACCATCTCTTGGCGTTGCTCCAGGTATCATATGTGAATACAGACAAGAGAAAAGGAGATACAGCAGGGTGAAAGGTACACATCACAGGGCTCAATCAGCCCGTTCAGCAGCCTTCTGGGACACCCTACCCAACACTTCCACCTGCAACTCTGTGTCCAGACCTTTGTCATATGACCACACTTGCTGCCATCTATTTGGGAACATGGTGTTTAAGTCAGATGTAACGTTACCCAAGTATAGTCTGCATCCTCCTGCTGAGGAGGAAGGGAAGGATGTCTCCAGAGCTGGCAAATGGAGCCTGTGCCTCACTGGTCCATGGAAGGAATTCAGCTCCTCAGCTTTGCACTCCAAGACCTCCATAATCTGGTTGCGACCTACCTTTCTCGTTTTATTTTTTATTTTCCCACACGCAGACCTCACTCTAGCTAAATACATGAGAATTTAGAGGCAGTAAACTTTTGCAGAAATGATGGAAGTAGAGGAGGAGAAAAATAAGGGGGCATATGGCTTTCACTGTGAGAGCCCTAGAACATAGACAGTTTTATAGACTTGTGGTGATAAACCTTAGACTTCTATCGTATCACCAATTTTTAATTTGTCACCTGTTTTCTTTCTTAAAAGTCAATAATTCTATCCCACTTTCATCATCCCCATCCAATCTCTTGCTGCTCTATTAATCACCATGTTACCAGATCTGGCATTTCCATACTGTTAATGAGATATATTATTTAGAATTGGTAAAAATGTGTTAAATTGGTTTATTATATTAGGAAGATTTAAATTAATTTCCAACACATTTTCTTGGATTTTTCTAAGACCTTGTATATTCCAGCAATCATGCAACAGACCTGCAAGTAGAACAGAAGTGTTTGGAGTAGTTATACAAAAGGAATGAGGTTTACATTAATGATAGTCCTGAAAAACATCATCCAGACCTCTTAGTGCTCTGCTCATTTTGTCGATTTCTCATGAAATTTGTTTGTATTTTCAAGGATAAATGAGAGGAGAGTCCTCTGTTCCAGGTTTACCTGTTGGGAACTATAGGTGTGCTCAGTTCCGGGTTTCACCTGTTGAGGACAGGTGCACCTCGTGGGCATCACTGTCTCCATTGAGGCCAGAAGAGTGATGGAAGAAGAAGGTAACGTCCCTCCTCCTTTAATGGAAGGTTTGTGAGTCACCAGAAAGTGGCCTCCTGGGGAAATATTTATACAGAGCTTTTATCAATGATGAGAGAGGTAAATAGTCTTGGATGTTTAAGACAAGGCAAACAGGTTTTCTTTGTTTCGATTCACCTTCTTTGCATGTTCCTATCCTCAGGATAAAATGTTTTTCTTAGTTGCAATTCTATTTGAATTGGAACTGGATGTATCTGTCTGTGATAGGAGCTAGAGGTTTGGGAGTTCAATTTCTAACACTCCCCTATGTAACTTGAGTCCCATATCAGGAAACTGTAACCATGAAGGACACTAACCCACTGGATATAAAAGTCCATCCTTGCGGCCGGGCCAGTACCTGGTCCAGTGGCTTGATTCAGGCTTCTTTGATTAGACTGAAATGAAGAATTCAACCCAGGACTGTAGGCCTAAGTGGAGTTTTCCACTCCCCCAAGAGTCTAAATTTTGGGGCAAGACTCTGTGCTATAAAGGGAGAAAGAAACAAAGACATTAATAGAGTTTTCCTCTACAGGGGGACCCTGACTCCAATTGCCCTAGAAAGGAAGTTTTTTACTTGAAGTGAGCAGACAGAATGGACAGGGTAAAGTAACACACATGCTATTCCAACTCACAAGAGACCAGTGTATAAAACCAGAGTGCTTCTTTCTGAATTTATAATGGGGAAGTTGGATGGGACGTGACTGACCCTTCACAACCTCCCACCTCTTCTCACCTCTCCCAACACAGTTCTTTGTCCTGTTGAGAACTGGCACCAGCAGCAACAGTAATGAGACTGAGCACAGGAATTTGGGGTGATTGAGTTGGTTAGTGGGAGAGGGGATCCGGCTGCATAAATGGTGACATGTTCACGAAGAGGCCGGATCAGAGTTTTGAACAGTTGCATTGCACAAACAGCTCACAAAGACACGTGAGGACTTGATGTAAGAAGCCGAGGGAGATTCAAAGAAAATAAACACATCTGCAAAATGTTCAACTGGGATCAATTCTACATACTGGAATGTTTTGTAACTGGCAGAAAACATATAAGCCATGAATTATGCATATGTAGGTAATTATGAAGACAGTATAGACAGACTCTTCTTACAGCTCTAAGGGTATAGGATTAGAGACTATTACAGTATTGAAAGAAAGCCACAGACCCCACAAATTAACCGAAAACATGGCTTTTGTGATGACTGTCAAAAGTTTGGCCATGCCAGTGTTCGGAAGTATTCCACACATTTATGTGGTTCTCTTTCCCTTACAGACAGGTTTGGGATTAATTCTCTCCACTCGTAGATCTGACACATCTGAGAGTCCTGGATCATTTTCCAGAAGCCCAAAGGGAAAGCTCATGTGTGATCTTATTGATCTCACAGGGGTGACTGGCAAGACTAGGATTTTTCTCACAAGGTGCTGGCGACACACTTGAACAAGACATCTCAAGACTTTTAAACCATCCCCTTGGTCTCTCCTGGTTTCTCACGCTCACTCGCCTACTTGTTATAGAGGATGCTGTACCGAGGGCCTCTTCCTGCTGCCAGTGTGGGAACCAGGTTGCTCACGTGGGCCTACAAGTCACTGAGCAAAATCCTCCTTTCGTTCAAAACAGATCCTCATTGTGGAGAATCTCGGGTTCTCAGGTGAAACCAGCCGCCTCCGTAAATAGCTTCTGGGGAAAACTGCTTCTGTGGGTGGAAGGAAGCAAGGCTGGCATGTGAGTTTTAATATCAGCAACGATCTGCTCTCAGCTTTCACTGCTTTGTGGTGGAGGTTTCCGTGCTGTGTGACCTGTGGCTGAGGAATTCCCTTTCAGTGCTGCTGGGAGTGAAAAGAGACTAGAGCCTGGGGTCTTTGTCCCCCTCCCACTTTCTCATGGAGAAGCTCCACTTGCACCTCTGGAAAATCCTTTGTTTAAAAAAAATTTGCCAAGCTGGGCTTTGGTCGATGTGAAAAAAGACCAGCCATTTGCCAGGCACTGATTGTAGCCGGTTCAGATTCCTGCCCCTTCTGACTGTCAGCCTTTGACACTGGGGTGGGGGAAGAAATGGTTTCAAAGTTGTTCATTTTCTTGTTTGTCTACTAGAAACTACTGGAACCTAAGAGTCTTATCGGCAGACTGTTGTGCTGGCAGGAGTTCAGTGTGTGGGAGTGAAGCTCTCATCTCAGAACTCAGATTTATCTCTCAAGTTGTAACCCTTATGCTGTAATTATCTGGAGGCGTTTAAGAAGGGAGATCAGTTGTGTGCTAGTGAATGTTTAACAGCTAGGTTTGGTGGGGGAGCCTTGGTGTGCAGCACTTGCTGGTTACTGTGCTGTAAATACTCCCACCCAGATTGACTTCAAGCCACCAAGCCGACATCCCTCATTGCACAGTTGGGAGGAGACGAGCGCCATGCAGCACACCTTGACATCATCACACAGGTATGACAGACACAAGTAACCTCGAAGCAGAGATAATTCACTCGTAGTGAAATATTTAGAAAGGGATGAATTTTGAATATTTACCTTCATTCTTAATGTAATTTATTTAATTGTAGTTTTATATTATTCAATTCCTCATAATGGCTGCATTTAATAACCCGTTTGCCAAATCTCTGAGAATTTCATAGTCTGCTCTTGTGAGCTGGTAAGTGCTGTTCCGCCTGCTCCAGGACACCTCTAATGGAGATCCTCTTATGAAGTGACATAAACCATGGGGTTAAGCCTTAAGACACTTAGATTTCCTTGATTAGAAAACATGAGACCTGCAGGGCTCCACTCCCTGGGAACATAGAACCAATAAATACATTTTAGCATGAGGGCGAATTTAACTTAGCCTGTTACCACTTAAGAAAGCTGTAACAAGAAACTGTATCTCAAATCATGAAATGAACAATTCCAGCTGGCTAGTTCCTGGAATTTAAAACCAAGAATGGGAATGAAAGCAGAGCCTAGAAGCATTTATTATTATTTTGTCCACTTATTACTTTACCACCAACTGTTTTCCTTCTCTTTGTGGGATTTCCTAGTAAACTTGATTCTAAGGCTGAGAACAGGCTAAATGTTGACCAGGATTTGCTTTTTATTAATATGCTGAGAGGTCAGGAGAGTGGTTGGCTCTGAATTGATTCTCTAGCCTGAGGTGTTTTGCATTAGACCTATTGTTTATTCATGAGCTGTTGTTTTTTCAAAACTATAAAGTACATCTTTTGCCTTAGGGAGGCTACATTGTATAAACTTACTAAGCAGAGCATCACGAGTCTCTTAAATTCTAGATAATTGGAAAATAACCGCCATTCTAGACCAGACAGTACTGCCGGGGGTGGGGGGTAACCTTGACATCATCACCCATGTCTTATTGCAGGTGTGCTCAGGTTTATTGTTGTCCACACTCCTGAAAACGTCCTTTAAATTTCTTAGAGTTTGTACTGTGGCAATCATGAAAATTATTTTGTTGTGCCTCCTTTCCCCGCATTATGCAATTTCACTTTAAAATGTTTAGATTGACCTTCAAATTCTACATCTTCATCCTATCCTCTGTAACTGAAGAAAACCTGGCCGTTAGGCAGCTCTGAATTATACATGAATGCAAATAAGTCAAAACTAAAAATACTTCCTTTAATAATAAAGGGTGAGCTGTGCCTTTGGACAATAGCAATATATTGCAGAGTGAAAAGTCGTATTGGTTTGTGTGTGTGTGTTTGCCAACTATTGAAACATGCACACTCAACCAAACTAAAGAATTTTTTGAAAAGGAAATCATCAAAGAGGACTCCAGAGTTAACAGAAACTAAAAGAAATCATCCGTTTATGGCGAATGCTTATAAATACAGCATAGTAAGATGACCATGATTTTAATTTAAAAAAGGAATTTATATCTTTTTGGCCTGCTTTTGAAAATACTGTTCGGCTTTAACAATCCTCTCCATAACTTCTTCCCTTAGAAGATCGCTTTAATGGAATTTAAGTAATAGAATTAAAATCCATGTTTGTTTTATACAGAAATATTGTTTGTAACAGGCCTTATGTGTTTAATTGGTCTTGACAGTGACCTTTATGTGTGGGCCCCTGAGAGCAATTCTGAAATTGTCAGTAGAGTGAGAATTAGGCCCTAGAATTTTAGACTTGGAAAACACCATAAGGCTCCTTCTTGACAGCTTCCTGCAATGGTACCCACAGCAAGCCTCTGCCTGAGTACTTAACCAGTCAAGGAATTAGTTGCTGAATCTCAGATGTTGTTAGGTGGTAGAAAATAGGAAATAAAAATAAGGCACCAAAAGTCACCACTCTTCTTAGCCAAGGGAATTCCAGAGAAACCTTAAAAACTGAATTTCTGGCCATGAAGGGAAGGGAGCTCCCTTCCTCACTAACCAGCATTAGGCTTTCTTTTATAAGGGTTAAACAGAAACCAGCCCTTTCAAAAAACTTGCTCCACCACTGATTTCAACCAACCACCTAATGCTACCATGCCCTTTTGTGGTTTTAACACAACTGACCAGCATTCCTTCCTGATAAGAGACCACCAACCATGGAGGGTTCTAGCCAGTCTATGGAGGCTGCACACTGAGTGCCTCTGTATCCTCTGCTCACCTTTTGATGCATAGGGCCTACTTGTAACACTTGACATTTAAGTGTTAAGTCTCCACCCAAAAGTGAAAATGGGACATCTGTAACATACATGTTAGCTTTACACATGTGCATGCCCCCCTGCGTGACTATTCACAGCTCCTCTTGTAACCTGTTGAATATGTGTACTTAGCCAACACGTCCAGCATGAATTCCTGTCTCGCCTTTCTTCCTTTGAAGTGCCTGCTTTTTTGCTTTAGCTGGAGGCTCCACTTCCTACCTGCAAGTTAGAAACTCATTTCTAAATTTACAGGTTTTGTGACTTTTTTGGCTGACAAAAGCCACCCTTCAGACAAAAGCATTCTTCAAGAGCAAAAGATGAGGATATTTAGTGGCCACTATTTAATTCACTATCATGTTTCTGAACAGTTCAAGCTAGCTATGTGTTAGATTGTTTATTATATATGTGTATCCTTGCATTTTTTATCTTGTATCTTCTTCCTTTCACTATAATAAAAGTAATATGTGGTTACAAGTTCAAACAATATAGAAATGTAAAGAATAATAAAGGAAACAACAATCCCTCCTACCACTTTCATATATCCTTATAGACCATTTTCATAAATAGTTTACATTTTATTTTGATTGCCCTACCGTGCACATGTCGGGTATGCACATCTGTTTTACTGTATATACCATAATTAATCATAGATTTCTTGAGAAAATTTATAGAAAAGTTAGTTGTACATGTGCTGACGTGGAATTATGTCCATGACAACTTTATATAAGTTTATTTTTTAATTTTTATAATTTTGTTTATAATTTATATATGCAGATATTTAAATACAAACATTTGATATCATGCTATATATTTTGTTTCAAAAAATTAAAAATCAGAAATCTTTTAGAAGAAAAAATAAATATTCCAGAAATATACAATCTGTTAGTTAATCCAATTAAAAACTAAATTTAGCATCTTGACAGCCAAGAAAATAAGAAAACCATGACAAATATTACATTTCTCATTATGTGATAAGGCAAAGCCAACATAATTTCTGAAAAGAAACATTTTCTGACACTAAAATCTATGTAGAATCTATTTAGTTGATCTTTATATACCTTCAGGTACATAAGAAAAATTATCAGACACTGTCTTTCACTGTGATTTTGCAAAAATAGAGAAATATTCTATATAAGATTATATAACTTGTCCCTCCCGGCAATAGCAAAACACCAAAAAAACCTCAAGACTTAATTAAGAAATTGCTTAAAGTAACAATAGCTAATCTGGCAACTCAGGAAGAAGATGTGGACCTGGCAAAAATTGCAAAAGGGAACTGTGGGACTCCCAGCTTCTGCTCAGGATGCAGAAGTTGGAAAGGGCATCCAAACAGCCACAACATCAACACACCAGGTAATCTACAAAAATTGCTTTTCTTAACCCTACCAGGAGGCTGAGGCTGCAGAACAGCCAAACTATTAATAACACAAACACTGAGGACTAATCCAGACACTAAGGTCACATACTGTATAGTTTCAGTTACATGA
Source organism: Indri indri (assembly GCA_004363605.1). Classification (NCBI taxonomy): domain Eukaryota; kingdom Metazoa; phylum Chordata; class Mammalia; order Primates; family Indriidae; genus Indri; species Indri indri. The sequence goes on from RJWJ010004355.1 coordinate 46,651, forward strand.
AATACTCAGAACAGGCACATCCGTAGGGACAGAAAGCAGATTGTCATTTTCCAGAGGCTGTGGGAGTGGGGAGTGGGAAGTGCCTGCTTAATGGGCACAGTAGCTCCTTGGAGATGATGGAAATGTTTGGAACTAGATAGAGGCCATGGTGCATAACACTGTGTACGTACTAGATGCCACTGAATTTTACCTTTCAAATGGTTAATTTTATTTTATGTGAATTTTACCTCCGCTAAAAAATTAAAAATCAAATGAAAAGAGCCCTCAAGAAGAGATGGGATGTAAGTCCTTGCTTACCTAGGCAAAAGCAGATGGTAGTTAGACAAGCCAACATGTTTGACAAAGTGCTAAAGGCCAAGGGACAGCTGGCTTCAGCTCAGAGAACCCGTGACGGTGGCGGACATGAGAGGAATTCACAGCCACCAGCCACTCTTCTCCAGAGACCTCACTGAGTGCTCACCAGAAAGATGGGGGGCAGGCCAAGAGGCATGAGAAAACCACCCCCATGGTGCAGCCTGGTGGAGGGAGCAGCAGCCGCACAGATAAAGGCATGAAGCTCGCCTGGGACCTTCCCTCCTGCCTCCAGTACAGATCTTAACAGGAAGTAGAAATCAACAAGAGGACCACAGCCGTAAAACCACCGAATGCTTAGAAATTAAATAATACACTTCTGAATGACCCGTGGATCAAACGGAAGTCATAAGAAAAATCAGAGAATATTTTGAAATGAATGAAAATGAAAACTACATCAAAATTCGTATGACACAGCTAAAATAGTGCTTAGAGGGGAAATCTATAGCATTAAATGCTCATATTAGAAAATAAGAAAGGTCTCATGTCAATGACTTAAGCTTACACTTTAAGGAACTAGAGAAAGAAGAGAAAATTAAACCCAAAGCAAACAGAAGAAAAGCAGTAACATGAACAGCAGAAATCAGTGAAATTAAGAACAGAAATACCACAGAGAAAATCAATGAAACCAAAAGCTTATTCTTTAAAATAGTCAATACATATGTCAGACTGACAAGGACAAAAGAGAAGCAAAAATTAGCAATATTAGGAATTTTAACAAATATATTGAAAGATGACTGCTCAAACCTCAGGCCATAAATCTATTGGAGAGGAGGTCCTCTGCCCTGTAGATCAGGAAGTGAATCTCATTGGTTGTGATGAGCCTGTTTTGGGTCATGTGTCCACCCCTGAGCCAATCACTGATGCCAGGGGTGGGAGGTGCTCATTGGCTTCCTGTAGGTACCACCTTCCAGTCCTGGAGTGTGAGACAGGGGCAGCCTCATCTAAAATCTGTGACCTGAGAGGAGTAAAAGATTAATAGATGTAGGCTCCGATGCAGCAGCAAGTAGCTCAGACACATGAAAATATAAACTCCCCATAGAAGGGGTAATGGCAGGCAGACACCCTCTCAAAGCTGCCAGTAAGAAGAGTGGAGCGTTCTCAGGAGCCTCCTGGCTCCATGGCAGTGTCAGGACAGGGAATGGTAACCCTGGTGCACCTCAGTGCCCACAGCCCAGTCCCGGAGCTGCCACACCATGCTTTGTCAATGCGGGACTGCCAGGCCTACCTTAGACTACTCTCTTAGCCCTCAAGGTACTGAGTTACCCCCGGAATCCAGGGGTCCTGACTTTGCAACCCCTGGGAGCAAGCCAGCAACGATGGCACATGGAAGAAGAAAGCAGGAAGAGACTCGGAACATTTCTTCCTAAAGGTGTCCTCTTCTGTTGTCCCTGTCCGCTGCGTTGGTCCCAACCACCAACACAGATGGGTCTATAAAGGGAAACTTAAAAGGGCAATCTGACACCAAAAACGAGATGTCGACTTGCCTTTTCAAATCTCTAAGTCTCTCCTTTACCAGGGACAAAGGAGAATGAGCAAGAGGGTCATTTTCTCAGCTTCGTTTATCAGGCCGTTGCCATGTGAACTGCTTTGTAATTAACATTTCCTTCCCTCGTTTCTGGGGATATAACTGTTTCTCACCATCATTTTGGCTGCATTAAAAAGTGCAGCAGTTTACTTATTAAATGACACACAGTGTGTGGGACACAAGTGTTAACTGTCAGAATAGACTTGATTTTGTTAAAAGCACTTTTTCACTTATAATATATAGAAAACCAGAATCTGGTTCTACTCTTCAAATTCTTTTCATATTTGTCTCATAAAGATAGCAAGAGGTACCACACCTGGGTGATGTTGGAATTTTGAGTAACTTAGCTCAGTTTGGCTCATATTTGGGTGGGCCTCTGGGCACCTTGAAATTGTTGCTATCAAAACATCAATAAATACCTATTTAAGGATAAACTCATTAGGAACTAACATGGCAAATAAGAATAGAAGACATATTTACAGCGGTGGCTAAATCAATAAGCCAGTGCTTAAATATATCCAATGGTCAATTGCTTTTTCTACCTCCAAAATAAACCTTTGAAGTGAAACATTTTAAATTAGAAAAATATCCACACAGGATGGCAGTTTGAAAAGAAGTCATGCGTCAACAGAAAGAAAGACAGGTTGTCAGCACTACTATTAAAGGAAATCTTGAAGACACATTGCAAATGGGCAGGGTCAAATGGAGATATTGGTGATGCCCCAACTTCAGGGCCTGACCTTTAAGATCTTGCCTCATGGACAAGACAAAGGGCCTCAGCCTCCTCCGGCCACAGCCAAGCACATGACCTGTTCCTTGAGTCTGGGAGGGAGAGGCACAGAAGGCAACAGCGTCCATGTCGTGGAACACACAGAGGGGAACCCAGGAGTTCTGCTCCACAGATCTCCTGCTGGTCTTCTGGCTTTCCTAGAGCACAGGATATTGGGGCCCCATGACAGAGCTGAGGATCCAAAGCAGTGCTCAGTGCCTGGGAGCCAGAGAGCACTGGGTCCACCACAGCTTGCAATCCTTGGAGATGTAGCTCTCCATCCAGTGTGCTCCCCCAGGTGTCGCTGGAGCTGGCACTCCTTGGTGGCCTGTGTCCGTACCCAAATGAAACTTCAGCCACCAAGTACTGGCTCATTATGTCAGTGGAAAATGGATTTCTGCTCTCCGTGACACAAATTTTGCAACCTGTGATTCCAATCCCAAGGACTGTGCAAATCTGGTGGCCAGGTGCCATCAGCTTCCAGCAGGAAGGTCAGGCCATCTGATGGGGAGAGCAGGCCATCTGATGGGGAGAGTCAGAGGTTCTTCTTCAGTCAAGGCCACCAGGTCTCCCTCTTGGAACTACATCGTGGGTGCAGGACGTTAGATGTTTCCTGTGCAAGTCGTGAAATTTAGTGGCGTTGATGAACTGGCCCTCCTCCCTGCCCTGGAGAAGCTGAGAACTGAGCTGCTTGCTGGGTCTGATTCATGGTCTGTGTTCCTGGCCCATGAGCTTTTAGCTTCAGCTCTGCAAATTTTCTCTGTCGCCTCTTGGTGTTTAATGTAGCAGGGAAGAAATTTTAGGCCAAGCTACCTGACATTCGTATCTTTGAAGGTAAGCTCAAAGGCAGTCTTTTGTTGTCTCTGAAATAGAAAAAATTGCCAGCATCATCTTGGTGCTCATTTCTGTTCACTGATGTTGCCTGGAGACTGTGGACCCCTCCTCTGTTGGGCAAGTCCATTTCCAGGTCCGGAGAGTTTTCTCTAATACTCTTCATTATTGCGTTATACTTATTTCCAGGGTGATCTTTGTCAGGAGCTGCGTTTATTCATGGATTGGGTCTCCTTGGTTAGTCCTCCGCTTCTATTATCTTATTTTTCTCATCTTTTCAATCTCTTTGTTCATTTCCTCTGTGATCTTACAAGGTTGCTCAAGTTCATCTTTGGCTTTATGGATTTGATTTCCTTCCATGATGAGCCTGGTTTTTCTTCTCCTGGTATGGATTTCATATCTGCCTCTGTTCTTTGTATCTATAAACTTGTTCCCAGGACTGTGCTCTCCTTGTATTGTATCAACTGATATCATCTTACTCTGGAGAATTAAATAAGGGCTGTGTCTTCTTGAGTCACATAGAGAATACTGAGTGGGTGTTTTCTAAAAATGCCCTCTGTTTAGTAAAATGCATCTATTTCATGGGAGACCTTATCTCTGAGGGCAGAGAGCTAGGGTCAGGGGTCAGGGACCCAAAGGCCTTTAGGGACAGGCAGGCATCTGCAATGAGGGGCACCACTGAGGGTGGAAGGACTGTCAGAGCTGCTCATCTGACTTGTCCACAGAAGCTGAAAATCCCAGTTTCTAGGTGAAATGGGTTGACTTTTGAATGTTGGGCCAACTCCAGGAAGGCCAAATGCAATGTGCTTCTTGGCTGGTATTCTACCCCTGGCCTCTAGTTTTTAGCTAAGACTTAGCAAAAAAACCTTTTCCTATGAGGTAGAACCTTCTGCGAGGTTACATTTTTGTCCCTGATGATTCGTGGAATGAAGGAAGCTTTTCCAGGCCCCTTGATGGAAGGCAGGATGCATAGGAGGGTTCGTACTGCCTATCCGTCTGCCTGCGTGTGGAGGAGTGCTCCATGGGCCTCGCTTAATAAGATGCTGTCTGTAAAGTAATAGCAGCAATAATGACAAGAATGACATCATGTAGTGCACCTGCCAGGCACCAGACAGGCTAAGTGCTGTGCGTATGTGGCATCCTTTATTGTAAAGCACTCAGCAGGTGTTTGGAACGTAGTAAACGCCCAATAAATGTTCGTGAGTTTTGTGATCGTTACTATTGCTTTTCATATTTGGAAGCTACAGGCCGTGTTGCTGGGAGGTGTGAATAGCACAGCTCTCAGGGCACGCCGGGCCTGCATCAATGCTCACTCAATGCTCACTCCGCCTCCTGCTTTTTGCTGAGATTAGCAGCATTTTTGCACCAGGTGCTGAGGCCAGAGCACACACTCAAAGCAAGGGCAGCTTTTGACCAGTAATAACAGTGGGCGCTATGCTACATGCTCTGTGTCAACGCTTTCCAATTTTTGCAACAAACTTGCAGAGCCAATGGTGATGTCTCATACTTACAGATGAAAAATCCTGAGATTTAGAGAGATTAGATAAAAGATTTATAACTGGGGCTCCTGCCATTCCCACTGCTATTAGTGAACCCAGTTCTTAATGGCGTGTCCTACCACCACCATTTGTGCACAGAGGGGAATCACTCCTGGACTTCTCTGTTCCCAGGGCCCCTCATACCAGCACGCTTCTTACAGCGTAGGTGAGCTGTGTACCATCTGGGCACCCTCTGGGGTACCTTTCTGGGCACACAGTGCTCTGGTAGGTTTTCTGAACTTATATGCTAATATACCCTTTAGCACATTCACTTCTCTGGGCCATTTTATCCTTTTTCTACCCTCTGCCACAGTAATTCTGATTTTTCTACCTACCTTATCATAGACCACTTTTTTTTATGCTCCTAAAAGCCATCCAAGCAGCATATTTATACCATCTCTCAAAGTCCTTGGAATGGTATTAAATCCTGCATTCATGGAGCATGCTGCCAGATCAACCAGCCCTTCCTCATGCAACCTCGTATTCCACCTCCTTGATCAAGAACCCTCGAATCTCTCCCTGTGGGTGCCCTCCTAGCTGCTGCTGCCGCCACCGCTGCCCAGGCCCTGCAGCTCCTATGCTACTGAGTGCCGGGTTCTCTTGTATTCCTTAAAAAGAGGTTAGGCTGTTTCTGGCCGTCAGTTTCTTAGTGGATTTGTGATCCTTTCATGGCTTGCTTTTAAACTACTTTGGAAAGGGTCTAAAGAAGCTTTTATTCCAGGGCTAATTAGCCCCATTTTCAAAGGCACAGCCTCTCCTGGGTTTCCATGAGTGCAACAAAGTCTCTTCACTCTGGCTACAGGAAACTTGAATGCTCCCAGGCGTTCAATAAGCTCTGGGAATTTTCTTATTACCTCTTGTAGATTGTTCTTTATTCAGAAATTGTTCTTGTCCAGCCTCATGGGTTTCACCCTATATACATGCAGCTTGATTTTTAGACAAAGACTCAAGGGGACCCTGTGCAAGAACAGCCCACAGCTTCTTCCTCTCAGCTGCTGTGACCCACAAATTCTAGCTACTTTGTAGTCCCTGAACTCCAGGCTTGTGTATCGTCAACTCAGCAAAATGGCAGATTCGGGTGGGTTCCCCCTGTGAGTCACAGTCAAGGGACCTGGGCCAGGGGATGGCTAATGTCATTCCCCACTTTCCTGAATTGTCTGTTGTCCAGAGTCTGACAGCCATGCTCTTCCCTGGGTCCAGGTCTCGGGTTGTCCACTGCAGGAGGGTGACCCTGGCTCACCTCCTCCCTATGGCCAGAAGCAGAAGTCTGGAGGTTTCCTAATACATGTTCTGACTGTATTTACTGATATAGGAATGCTACCGCCTTTTAAATGTTGATTTTGTATCCAGCAACGTTGCCAAACTCTTGTGTTAATTTTAATGGCTTGTCTGGACATTCTCTTCAGTATTTTATATAAAAGACTATATCCACAAATAAAGGTGGTGTAATCTCTTCCTTTCTGACTCATACACTTGTTGCTTCTTTTCCTTTTCTTATTTCTTTAGCTGGTAACTAGAGAACATTTTTGGTGAACATGGTAATAGAAGCTATCACTCCCTTGTTCTCAACACGTCTGGAGACTAACTGTTAGGATTCACGTGTGCTGCAGGTTTTTAAAGTTTCTTCTTTTTCCCAATTCTATGAGAGTTTTCAAATCATAAATTGGTGTTGAATTTTGTGACTGACCTAGCTGCATCCACTGAGGTTTTCCTTTGCTTTGTTATTATTATTTCCTTAATATGGCATATTCTAATAACAGTTTTTGTGCTTTTGAAACATATGTCTCTGGGATAAACGTACATTATTTGTTAATGCAATATTGAATTTGATTTGCCAAAATTTTGTTTTATGATTATTGCATCTATGTTCATAGACAAGACTTGTCTATATTTTCCTTTTCTTCTATTCTTCTACTCCAGTTTGTTAAAACGGATATGCGCTAAATTTTTCTAATGGGTTAGGAGGCTTTTCTTCTTTTTTAGAATCTTTTAAACAGTTATTTAAGATTGTTATTTTTTAAAGATATGGCAGAATGGTACCACAAACTATCCAATCCTATTGTTTTTTTAAGCAGGAATCTTCTGATTACAAATCAATTCATTGTTTTCATTGTGTATTGTTTTAATATGAATTCCTATTCCTTTGTGAATCAGTGTTGGTGACCTGAAGAAAAACAAGCAGAATTGCTTCCAAAGCCCAGGCTGCCTAACAGCAGACTGACTGAGCATCTGGTAGCTCTTCCTTCCAGGTGGGAGGGTCTGTGCTTGAAGTCAATCTCCCCGCCAGTGGGGTGGTGTGAGGGCCAGCAAGCCACCAGATACATCCCCCAAAACTCCTGTCCAGCCAGCCTGCATCCCCCAAGAGCCTGGCACCCAACACCTTTCTGTTTTTACTGCACGTCTCAGGTGGCTTTTGCTCCTGCTCCGTACAAGGTATCAAAGAACAGGCAGGTGCCCTCACTAAAACATGAACCCACTGCTTGTCCGGAAGCATCAGCCTCCCCCACCCCCACCCCATGTGCAGCTCTGAGATCATGAGAGACCAGGGAACTGTGAGGCTTCTTTCTTTGCTGTTTTTTCTTTTGTTCTGAATTTTATTTTGTTTTAAAATTTTTAATTTAAATTATTTTTAGGACTCTGTGGCAGGTGTCCTAAACCTTATATTTTAATTGTGTTCTTCTAGAAATGTTTCCATTTTTACTAAGCTGTCAAATTTGTTGGCATAAAGTTGCATAATAGCAGCTTCTTACGGTTTTAAAATAACTCTACCATGATGTTGTTATAGCCCCATCTTTATTCCTTGTCTCATGTTTGTGCCTCCTTTCTGCTGTTTTAGTGATCAGCGTTGTTTTACAGACTTTGTAACGATCTGACTTTTGATTTTGCTGACCCTCTATTGTCTCTTCCTTTTTCGTTTTACTAATATTTGCTTTTGCACTTGTTATTTCCTTGTTACTTTTTTAGGCTTGAATGTTTTTTTTTCTTTTTTTAACTTAGAATGAATTAACTTATTTGTTTAAAAATGCTATTTTTAATAAATGCATGAAAGCTATAATTTAAATCCCAAGTACTCATTTACTATATTCTTCAAGTTTTGAGTACATGGCATTTTTATGCTGTTCAGTTTTAGCTAATCTGTAATTTTCATTGTGAATTCCTCCTTAATTTGTGAGTTATTAATGCATGAATTTTTAAGTGTCTCCATATCTGGAGAGGGAAAAGGACGGCCTCACACATCGTCTTTTCTTGTTGATTTTCAGCTTAATTGCATTATGATTGGTAAACATCTGTATTTTATTGATTCCCTGAAATGTATTAAAAATTTCTTTTTAATTTAAGGCATGATCAATTTTTCTTGAAAAAAATTCTATATTTTGGGGTGATGAGAGATTGTCTACTAATTTAAAATTTGGGGTTATTAATTTTTATCTTGCGTATTTGATATGTCAATTTCTAATGTGGATGTGTCGAAATCTCAATGGTTTAAAATTCAGCATATTTTGAAGCAGTGTTATTATGGGCATACAAATACATGATTCTCCTGGTTGGATTGTTCCTTTTTGTAATATATAGTGTCCTTCTTTATCGCTACTAATGCTATTTACTTTAAATTCTATTTCGTTTATTATTAATATTGTTATACTAATTTTATTAGCATTTGTAAGATATACTATTTCCTATCTTTTTTAATTTAAACTTTTCTATGCAGTTTTATGCTTTTCTGTGTGTTTCTTATAAGTAGTGTTAGCTAGATGTTTAATTGTCTTACCTGATAGTCTCCGTGTTTTTAACTGGTGAGTCTAGTCCATTTATATTTAGTGAGATTATAATATATTTAGACTCATTTCTCCCATCTTATGCATTTTCTGCTTATCATCCTTTCTTTTTTCTTTTTCGCCCTTTCCCTTCTTTTGTTGAATTAATGAATTTTTCTGTATTCATTCTTCTCTTTTCTTTTATCCTCTGTTGATGAAGAAACCAAGATTATATTTTCACAGATTTCATGGTTACCATTAAAGTTTTAACTATAAGGTTTTTTTCTAGCAAATTTTATAGTACTTACTATCTCTCTCCTCCCTCAAATTATGGCAAGAATCTTATTATGCTTCTACCCACTGAAAACTCCGCACTCTTATTATTGTCCTTAAGACTTTTTATTTTACCCTCTTTTAAAACACACACACATGTGTGCACTATTTTTGTAGCCAATAATGGACTATACTTGCTGCTATAGTTTATGCTGTGAAGAATTTCTGAGCTCATTGTTACTGCGTGTATGCCATGCCATCCTTCTGAGCTCCCTTTTCTTCTAGCTGAATGTATCGATGTTTTTAGTTAAATGCAACAGAAAACAGCTTTAGCTAATCAAAGAGGTTTATTTAAAAGATATTGGGTTGTTTATAGAATCATGAGGAGGCATAGAGAACAGGACTTGAGGCTAAGTTTCCAGAAGTGATGGCCAAAACCATTTCACAGATCTAATCTAATGAAAAGACTGTCTCTGCTACCAGTAAGCGCTAAATGTGGCAGTTTCCCCAGCACCCACGTGCACCAGTAGAGAGACTTTAGTGTAGTTTATTGCACCTCCTTCATACTGAACTCTTGGGAAAAAATCAGTGTGTGGCCCACACTTATAGAATAGGGAGTTACGTTTCCCTTGCTGTATGATGGAGTATCCACATACTATGTGAAATTCTTCTAAATAAAATTGGCCCCTCTCCCTCATTTATTTGATTTACTTGATCATTTATATAAGTTTGGTCATAGATGTTTACCTTATACTTTGTTTTATAATCTGATGCTGCCTTATTTATTTTGTTCTGCTTGTTCCAGCTTTGGCCACTGGGAGCTCTTTCAGTGGGCTTCTGGGCTCCTGCACCCCTTTGACATCAATGTCTGCTTTTATACTTGTTATCATTACTACTCTTTTTTAAGCACTTCCTTACTTTCTGACACTACAAGATACTCCAAGCTCATCTTGTATATTTCCTTTTCTATGGAGCCCTGGTTCCTTTTGTTGGAGAATATTACTAGAAATCAAGATCTGGAAGCAAGGGGGTGCTGTTAAAACCTGACCTTGAATTGAATTGATTGACAGCAGTGGCATCCAGTCATAACTCTATATTTAGTTTTAGGGCTTAAAAGACAAGTGTCTCTCTCCCTTCCTTAGTAGCAACATTAAGCAGCAAGCTGGCACCATCTGAAGACATAAGATTTCCTACTAGAACTCAGTAGCTATTACACGTTCCTTATGTTGTAATAATGTAAAATTTATCTTTCTGAAAAAGACATTCTCAGTTCTTAGTAAAAATTGCTTGAGAACAATGGTTAACAATCACAATTTGTTATTATCATTTTTGTTCCAAGACAAGTGAAAATTGGTGTTTAATGTAAGGTGAGTGACCTTGGACTAGGCAGAAAGGGAATCTGAGCAGGGCCCCCTGGAACATGCATACCTTTGGTGGACATGTCAGGGCCCCTTCCTGTGCTGCTCCAGAGGAGGGGCGAGTGCAGCGAGGAGATGCTGGCTGGAAGAGACCGGAGGCGGCAGTCACAATCAGTGACCAGGGGCAGGGAGAGGCCTGGGAGCGAGCAGCCAGGGTGGGGCAGGGGATGTTCGGTAAAGTACGGGCATGCGCAAGGGACTTCTAGCCTACTTTCCCAGATGAAATTTAATGTAGACGACAAGCTCACGCTGTTATTCAGGTTGAGATGAGCACTGTGAGTGAGATGTGACTGTGCCTTTGACACCTGTTGTGGGAGGCAGCCTGGGCATGCCACAGGTCCCCTCCCACGTTTCCTGGCATAAGGCACACAGCATCCACCTTCTCAGGACGAGCAGCGTTTCTGGCAACATACGGGCAAAGCACTCACTGAAGCCTCACTTCCACTGTTTCAGTTCTGCCCTTGCTGGCTGCTGACGGAGGACCCTGGGTCCGCAGCCCTACTGACTGACACGGAGTTCTGCCAGGTCCAGGTCCACACAGCAGCTGCTGTTGCTGACAGCAGGTGGGAGCTGAGGGGAAAGGGCTCAGCTCTGGTGTTTCCACTTCCAGAGCAGACCACAGTTTTTTTATGGATTTTTAAAAAGTGCAACATGTACAAAGGCAGAGAAGCAGAGACCTGCATATCGTGCTCCGATGTTCAGGGATGGCTCATGCTCACCTGGCAGGCTCATGACGCTGCATTTTTCCTACCTATGCCAGGTGAGCGCTGGCACAGAGGGGCAGGTGCAGAGCAGGGCACTGCGGGAACTGTGCTGAGTCGTGCTGAGAAGGGCTCCTGCCCTGGGCCCGTGTGCCTGGGGCTGGGAAGGCAGACTGCTGCCAGCTCCTTTATTGAGCCTGGTCAGTTCTTATCAGAGTCTGCCTCCAACGACACCCATATGGTGCTCCTCCACACTTTGTACAACACAGTAGCAAATTTTCAAATATCTTCAACTGAGAGTCACACTTGTCTTCTTCCACATTTAGGAACTGCTAGAGAGCTGTAATAATGCATCACTATATAAGTACAGGGCTACATTGTAAACAGAATTGCCGAGGAAATATATAATAAAGCAGTGGTTCTCAAATGTGCTTGTGCATTAGACTCACCTGGGGAACTTGCTAACATTATCCATCCCAGGTTTTCTCCAGACCCTCCAAACTGGAATCTGGCAGGGAACTCAAGGACAGGTTGCCATGCACAGTTGTGAAGTTTGTGCACTGCACAAAGGCATCTGACAGGGAAGCCAATAAGGGCTAAAATCCAGTTCATGCTTGGCTTACTGTTAATATGTTCCCTGGCTTAGGGCTGAATCAACCAGAGCAAGGGACATTTTGGGGAATTTCTAACACATACAACGACTCTGTATGTGTACGTGTTAACTGGCACCTTGCAAAGGATTGTATTTTAAAAAACAAACTCCCCTCTAAGTTGCATATTTTTGATGAAATTTTTTCCTCATTTATTACATTTATAGAGTTTGTCTACTACGGATTCTCTGATGTCAAGTAAGACGGGAATTATAGTTAAAGGTTTGGGTACCTCTGGGTACCTTTGGGCTATAAAGCCACGGTCAAGTTAATTGTATTAGTTAGAAAAGGCCTCCTGGGAGAGGTTCCTAAGAGATTAAAAAAAATAAACCTGCCCTACATTGTTAGATGATGTGTTTAGTGGGATCTTTTCTATTTTGCTTTTCCTAAGGGCTTTCTTTTTCTAGTTTACAGAATGTGAAGAAAACCTAAATAATAAGAACATAGTTATTCAGTGACCATTCTCATACTTCAGTTAACAAAATTTTAATATCCCACCGATTCCTGTATATTTTAGCAGCTTTACCAGCACTTCAGGCAGAGGGGAGCAAATCGAAGAAGGTGACCCCGTTTCTAGTGCTGTCTGTGGTACGCGACCCTGCAGGTGGTAAGAGAGCGCCGTCAGCGCATCCCCGCATGTCGCAGGCGATGAACCTGTATCGCACCACAGCACAGTGGTTTGCTTGAGGGCACATGGAGAGCTGGGCTTGAGCCGGAGCTGTGTCCACCAGTCTTTACATGCAGATGAGCACCTTTGTGATTGTCTGGGGGGTTCCCTGACTAACATAGTATTTGTTGAGCTCTGGGTGCTTTGTGAACTGCCATAGACATACATGTGTCTGAGGCAGAGTATGTGTCTTTAAGCAGCTCACAGTCTAAGCAGATGGCACACCAGTCTACTTGAGGACCAAAGCATGTCACATACAGCACATTGTCTATGAATCCCTCGATGTTGCTACCACTCTGGGAAGTGTACCCGGATGAGGCAACATAACCACTGGGTTGGACTGGCCGGCTTCCCCAGCATCTGGGAATGGCTATGAAATCCCAGCAGCCATGACAATGCCACTGCATTCTCTCCTGCCATGCCCTTGTGAATCACCTTGGGGACTTCTGTATTCCTTTTGAGTATGTTCCCTACCCCATCATAATGGTACCAGGGTGGTTTTGGTACCTAGGTCACATGAAGGAATATTTTCTTGGGTTTCTACACTTCTGTTGCAAGGAGGAAGGGAGGGAAGAAAACAACAGAGGGAGGGAAGGAAGACCAGCCTTGGTGAGGTTTGGGATTCTAGAATGTGGGACTCAAACGCAGCACCCACAGGCCACACACCTCAGCTCTGTGTGGAACAGACCTAGGTTGCAAAGGTAAGTAAGACGACTTCTTTTATCTCGAGGACTTCGGTCGGGTTGGCCCATCTGGTGGGGAGACAGGCATGCAGAACAGATTGTGTTGCAGTGGGATACAGCTCTCGACAGAAGGGAGAACACAGGGCGGGATGAACACGGCCTGGCAGATGGAGCCATCAACCCTGACGGCAGCAGGGTGATGTCTGGAAGTTTCCTTGTAAGAGGAACTCCCAAGCAGGGTTTCCAAAGACAAAAAAGTGTTTTCTAGGTGTCAAGGAGGCCTCCGTTCTAATTAGTTTTTATAGATAGCTGAGGTCACTGGTTCGGGATGGCCCAGCCCTTTCAAAGGGACCTTCTCAAAAGTTAACTAGCATCACACAGAAGCCTTGTTCAAATGCAGATTCTGACTCCATAGCTGTGGCAGGGGTCCCCAAGGGCACTGACACTGTGGACCACATTGGAGCAACAAGGCTTTATTGAAGCCACTTCAGAGAGTGAAGCGCACACCTGCCGAGTGCCAGGCACCCTTGTAAGTTTGGGGGACACAGTGAGCAAGACCAGGATGACATCTGTCGTCTTGGAACTTGGAGTCTGGTGACAGTCAAGAGGAGATCAGAGTCCCAGGTTGCCTCAGTTTGATCTGGAATCTTCATCCAAACCTGTGCTCATTCTGTTCTTTCCTTGAGCATTCTTTCCTCTGCGTGCTCTTGGCTGTGGGCATTGCCTGTCATTCCGCTCTCCTGTGTCTCAGGGAGCCTTGGAAACAAACATCGCTGGATGTGCTTCCCTGCTTGTCATGTAAAAATAGTTCTGCTTTGATATGATTTTGAGTCCATGGATGCTCAACAGATGCTCTGGAATCAACAAGAAACACAATCGAAGCATCGTCTTCCCAGATGTTTACACGCCCCGCTATTAACTCTGAGACACAGGGGCTTAGATAACAGTCTCCCATCTGAAGTCACTTGCAGGAAAATCGGTAAAGACATCAAATGAAGTAATAAGTTAAAAATGTCATGAAATATATGAGCTATGTTTGGTGTAGGTGTGGGTTCAGTAGGGCCTCAGAGGAGAGGACAGCGGTTATTTCCAGGAGCTGAGTGTGGCCGACAAAGGTGGAGGGATTGTTCCAGGAAGGCCTGGCCCGTTCCAGCCAGACCAGGGTTCATTCCTTCTGCCCCTTGGACACACCATGCTTAGGCCCATCCCCACCCCCCCTCAGGTACTGTCCTTGGTAGTTCTGTCTGCCTGGAAACCTCTCCCCATGCTCCTACCCTCTGTTCTCAGGAACACTGAATTTTCTACTGGGTCTCCCTTCTCTGACCCTGCAAGGTGTACCGTGACGAACCATCTCTGTTTGCTGGGACTGAGGGATTTCTCAGGAGACTAGAATTTGCTGCTAAAATGGGGGACAATCTGGGCCAATTGGGATAGTTGGTGACCCTGGGTGTGTTTCCCCTGATGCTTCCCCTTGGCGACACTCAGGACACAGAGAATAACATGTCCTTTGTCTCTGTTCTTGTTACAAAGATGTGACCATTGTATGAGGCCAGTCCTGGTACAGGCATCTCCCATGCCCTGTGCAGCTGGTATTGGCAAATACTCACAAACGCTCTCGTGGAAATGTGGTTCTTGAACCCTCTGGAGAAAGGAGTAGGTGTTTACCAGGTAGACAGGGAAGGGGTGAAGCCCTGGTTTCGGGAAGCTGCGAAAGCAGAGGCCCAGGCGCTGCCCAGCATGGTGTGTCTGAGCTGTCCTCACAGCCGAGGAGACACGGGGAAGTAGAAAAGAGTCAGTATAAGGAGAGCCACAAGTACACCAGACTGTGGAGCTGGCACTTGTCTCTGCAGCCTGTATTAAATTATTGGATCATTTCAAACAGGGGATTACATTTGAGTTTTTAAAATGTTGCTGTCATGGCACCGTTGGGTGGAAAACTGCGAGGAGGCCCTTCAGCTACGGTGGAAGCAGAGGGGGGTGCAGGGGGTGGGGTAGAATCCAGAATGTTCAAAGGCTGATCTACACTGATGACTTAAGCATCGGGGGGCTGGTAAAGGAGGGGGAGGAGAGCAGGGTTGCGTTCAGATTTCTTATTGGCCAGTGGAGAAAACAAGAAGAGGACCAGGTCTGTGGGGCAGTGAAGGTGTGTGATTCACGCGGACTCTGTGCGGCGCATCCAGGTGGCCGGCGGTGCTTAGCTCTGCGGTGTGTAGCTGGGGCTGGAGTTCTGGACCACAGCAACATTTAATTACCCTCAGCAATTGGATGTTAATTAAGGCAAAGAGTGGAGGAAATTGGCCAGGGACACTGAGGGGAGAGAAGAGCGCCCAGGGCTGGGCCCTGGAGAGCAGCGAGATAATTCAGAGGCTGTGGAAGAGGGGCAAACTCTGCTGAGAGAGGAGAACCAGACCAGGCCTGCTCTGTGCACCTGCAGTTGGAGGAGGGGAGGGAGCTGGGTGGGTGGCCCAGTCGAGGCGGCCAGGCTGGGGTTCCCCGCCAGCCCCCCGAGCTCACCACGGAATATTTCCCATGCCCCCAAGGGGCCACAGCAGATGACATCGCTGCTCATTGCTGCTAGGCAAGAGCAATGGGAGGCCCCCAGCCTGGCAGCCTGCCTGCT
This sequence comes from Indri indri, assembly GCA_004363605.1. Taxonomy (NCBI): domain Eukaryota; kingdom Metazoa; phylum Chordata; class Mammalia; order Primates; family Indriidae; genus Indri; species Indri indri. Next base: position 62,435 of record RJWJ010004355.1, read on the forward strand.
TCCAGAGCTGACTCTGCACACGGCGCTGGGCAGGGGCAGGGCCCGACCAGCCTTCAGCTCTGAGGCTGCCTCTGACCCAGATAATCTGAGTCTCTGACCTTAGATTCTGGGAAATCTGGAACAGGCCACCATCTGGGGGTCCTCTGTAAAGTTCCTAATAATCATTTCAGTGAATCTGCAAATAACCATTGAGCACCTGCTTTTTGTTAGACTCTGGGAGAACAAAATGGAGCTGGCACCTGGCCTGGAGGTGCGCTGGGCCATACACATTAAAGGAATGAGCACACATAGGCAATTAAAAACTGTGATACACACTAAGGTGGAGAACAAATGGGTTCTCAGCATTGGCACACGGGGGCGAGGGAACAAATCGTTGGGAAGAATGGGGCAGGCATGTCCCATGGAGGACCCTGCAGGTACACCCACCGCCAACGCCGGCTGGACCAGAGGTGGGGAACGTGCCAAGGGAGATGAAGTCAGATGCAGGCTGGGACTGGGCCACTGGGGGTCCCGCATGCCCAGGGAAGGGGGTAGATTTTATTCTGGATGGAAGGGGGAATCCATCCAAGGCGGTCTAGAAGGTGCGTGGCATTGTCTGATCTACATTTATAAAAATATGTCAGGATCGCACATTTAAGCAGGACTCATTTTCTCTGATGCCCTATACAATATTGGAGAGTTTTACCAAGCTTTGCAACATTACTTTGACAGATGGGTAGGAACCGTGGGAGGATGTGACAAACCATTTGAAATATCAGCTAAGGTTAAAACCATCACTAACCACTTTTTAAAAAATTGTCATTTCAAAAGTAATAGCTGCCGTTCTGCCACCATGCGTGGATGGGAACCTGCAGCCTTGGGGCCACACGTGGCCTCCTGGCTCCTTGAGTGCAGCCTTTTGACTGAATCCAAATTTTACAGAACAAATCCTTTATCGAAGTTTCGATTCGGTCGAGGGGCCGTGCTCAGGCACCAAATTGATTTAATTGATTCAAAGCCATCAGGCGAGTGAGGGAAAAGCTCAAAGAGTTCTTCCACAGTCCTTTAAGCACAATGGTCCTTCCTACAAATGCAATTGAGTATGCAGGCAAGTCGAGCAAGTGTTGCTTTGGTCAGTTTGGTGTGCCTAAGTACAGGGGTCTTCCCTGGGGCTTCCCATCTGCTCTGGGGCAGATGGGCATCTCCTGATGAGGCCCGACCAAGCTTCTCTGTTAGAGAGACCCTCTTGTTCCCACTCAAGGGGCTGTTTTATCTCGATCCAGCACCAAAGGTGTAGCTATTGGTCCATTCGTAATCAACAGCAGAAAGCTGTAGAGGTGCTTGCAGCAGTGACAGAGCTAATCTTTCCACTGCCTTCCTCCTGAATGAAGCATCTAGTTAATCCCTGAGTTCAGCAGGTGAGCCTTTGGTGACCAAATCTCCAGGTCACATGTTTGATCCTGGCCTGGTCTATTGATGAAGGCACATCTATCCGTGGTTTTGCTGGAAAGAGGCTGTCTTAGACTGAAACTGTTGCATTGTAAGAGGCAGAAATCCATTCCAGTTGAGATATAAGGGCATTCAACGTAGGGATACAGGGGAATCTTCAAGAACCTGATTTTAGGGACCGAGATGTCACAGCAATGCTGGCTCCCCCAGCCCCGCCCCCTGTGGCCTCTGCCAGCTCTGTTACCCCTCTGAAGCCCACTTCCTCTGCTGGCCTCCTGACTGCACCCCAGTGTAACTTCCTCTAGCATGTGTTTTCGCAATGCCAGGGTACCAACTCTGAACCCCATCTTTATATTAATTTCTTATTATTGAAGTGAAATCCACATAACATAAAATTAACCACTTCAGAATGTACAGTTCAGTAGCATTTAGTACATTCACAATGCTGTGCAACCGCCACCTCTTCCTAATTCCAACACGTTTTCATCACCCCAAAAGAAAATCCCATACCCATTAAGCAGTCACTCTCCCTAAGGCCCCCTCCCCTCAGCCCCTGCCAATTACCAATCTGTTTTCTGTCTCCGTGGATTTGCCAATTCTGGAATTTCATATGAATGGAATCCTTTAATGTGTGCTCTTTTGTGACTGGCTTCTTTCACTTGGCGTAACGTTTTGAGGCTTATCCACATTGTAGCACGTATCAGCACTTCATTCCTTTTTATGGCTGAATACTATTCTGTCGTACAGATATACCACATTTTGTTTATCCATTATCTGTTGATCGACACAGATTGTTTTCACTTTTTTGGCTCTTGTGAACAACGTTGCTATATACGTGTGTTTCAGTTCTTTTGAACATATACCTAGGAGTGAGATTGCTGGGTCATATGGTCATTCTATGTTTAACTTGCTGAGGATACAAGCGAGGTTATAGATCCAGGGCCCTACACTGCATGCCAGCTTGCCCAAAAGTCTCAAATTCCAAATTCCTTGGGCAGGGAATCTAATTGGGCCAGAGGGAATGTAGTCAGCTTGCATGTGTGGCGAGGGTGGGGCAAGGTGAGAGATGAAGGACCACAGAGTCCGTGGGGTGCCCCAGCAGCACTGTGATAGGATCTGCAGCAAGCAAAGCAAGAAGGAAACAGCAGGCATCTCTAGCCCGACAGGGAACTCCCAGGAGCCACCTGTGGCTGTAGGAATCCAGTTCTCCATCTTTGACTCAAAGGAGTTGGTGGTGATTTTCAAACACCTTGCTTTCATAATTCACTGTGTCACAAAATTTTATTTTACTGTTTCTAAAATACCACATAAATTTGTAACATTACCATCATAATCTGGTCGGATGACCATTTTCAAGTCATTCCAAATGAATGAGACAAAACACTCAGTAATTTTACGGGAAATTGCTCTCTGCATTGTACGCCTGTAAATAGCGCACATTAATAATGCAGCGCCGAGGCTCACACACCACACAGGATGAGAGACGCCTCTTGGTGCAGCTGAGTGTGATGAATAATTAATTTCTTTGCCAATGTGAAAAGTTATATTCTGTTAGGAAAACGCACTGACATTTTCATTCCTGACAGATACCCACTCTGTGTTGGAATAATAAAGACCAAATTATTCTTCCTCAAACAGGGGATTTATGTATATGTCACAATGAAAACCACAAGCTGCTTGACACAGTGAATCACTTGTAATTATTTAAAAACTCTTCTGAATATGTAGTTCAATCTGAATGTAGAGTCTAGTTGCTTAGGATGGGAAGGGCTCAATCACTTGCCTCAAATGCACAGAAAAAAAGTCCTCAAAAATAAAACTTTGGAGTTCTTTAAATCAGCAGTTTTTTTCCCTATATAACAAATGAAAATTTACCACTCACATAATAACAACCAGTAAGTATACTTTAAAAATCCTTAATATCTTAAAGGTCAACCACCACTATGCAATACTGTATTTTTGGAGGGAGCAAAAAAATATTAAAGAGAAATATTTCCCTCGAGCCATTGTGAACTCTGTGAAATATGATTCATAACATTGTATTTTATAGAAAGCCATAATCCCTTTTGCCATCCTCCCTCTGTTACCTTTTTAAGTTATTTCCAGTTATTTTTTCCGTTATTAATATTCTGACCATTTTATGTAAAAAAACCTTTGCATTTTCAAATATTTTCTCAGGTTAGATTTCTAGAAGTGGAATTAGAAGTTCGAAAGGCATGGACATGTCTAGTACCAAATTATTTTCAAGGGAGGTTGGAATAATTTATAACTGTACCAACAGTATGAGAGACAGTTCATTTTAACAAATTCTCATGATTGTTTGGCATTTTCAGTTTTGAAAAATTGTTCATAGTTTAGGGCAGGGGTGGGGAATCTTTTCATGTTGGAAGGCCACGTTAATTTAGCTATAATCAAATAAGGCCATATTCAAGAAACTTCAATTGGATATACTTAAAAATGTACATTATTTTGTAAAAATCTAACTACTATGTACTTAATAATTTCAGAAAATGAAAACTATTTGTTAATTTTAAAGTTAACTGACCTTTTAATGACTTTTTTGTGTCTGCTTTTTGTTAGAAAGCGTTTGAATATTTGGTTGCAGCACAGAGGTCCCCAGTTTCAGTTGATCCTCTAGACGGATATCAGTCATTTGTGACCTTAAGGGCATCTTGATTTGGGTTAGGTAAGAGAATGTAGATTCACAGCAATAAATAGTTGAAAAGCAAGAAAGCATTTTGGGGGTGTGTTGCCAAAGGCGTTGGTATTCTACTGCATTTTTTCATATTTCAATTGGATCTTTCTTAGCATCAAATGACTTTTAAAATGTCATCTACTGAGAGCTCAATCAATTCCATCTGTAGCTCTTTAGGTGCCTTGGTGACATCAACTAGGTTGAGGCTGAAATGCTAATTTACGTGTGATGTCATGATTCTCAAAGTCAGTGAAACTTTCATTGTATTCTCCAATTAATAGGTCTGTAGCAGCTACATACTCTTCAAACAATTCGCATATATCATCCTGCTCACCAATGACCTTTGCTAACTGGGGAAAATGTTCATCTGAAATTTCTGAAGAAGTGTTTTGAAAAATAGATACCCTTTTTCAAAATGCTTGGATTTTTTTTTCCCACATATCATATATAGACTTAGTTTGATCTTGCAAAGAAATATTCAAGTAGTTTTGATTTGACATATCACACAGAAATGCCACATTCCTACAGAAATCTTCTTTCAATAATTCACGTTGCTGATTCTGTTCTTCATAAAGTTTAACTGTCTATTCTTGAAGAGTTAAAATTTTAGCTAACAGCTGTCCCTGCAATAGCCAGTGCACTTTAGAATGATACTACAAATCCACACTGAATACCTCATCCTTCAACTTTAGCATGTTACGAAACTGATGATTTTTGACTGACGATGTGTGGCATTCGCACAATATAGTTAACAATACTTATAACTTGCTACAAAATGTCACTTAAAATAGTAGCTTTAGCACAGAGATTTTGCTGAAGCAAGTTACAATAAAAAGAAATGAGAGCATCTGGATCTGTTAATACTTTTTTTTATCTGTGCAATAAACCCTTCATGTTTTCCTGTCATGGAAGGTGCACCATCTGTACATACACTCACTAAATTTACCAAATTCAGTCCAACTTCATGACATTTATCTTGAAAGCTGTTGAAGTTATCTATTCCCTGTGTTCTGTTTGCAAGAGTGCCCAAAGCGAGTAACTCTTTGTAGCAAAGAAAATCTTCTGTTATGACCCAAATGAAGTATAAAACCTGTGCAAAGTCAGTCATATCAGTTGATTCATCCAAAGTGATTAATAATATATAATATTTTCCTTTTGAAGTATTGCATGAAGTTGTTCCATTGAGTTGAAGGCTAATTCATGCTACAGATCAGTTATGGTTCTCCTTGAAAGAGGCAGTTGTTTGTACTTTGAAACGTTGCCAGACTCTAAGCATCCTACAACTTTGACAATGCATTCTTTCACAATTTATACATCACTGAGTGGCTTCCATTTTTTCCCCGAGTATATAAGTTACTTTGTAAGTTGCTTCAGTGGCATTATTTCCAGGTCTTATTGCTGCTTGGAAGAATAGTCTTCGCTTTTGCTTTTCATCTTTTACTTTCTGCAATATAACCTTTTGTGCCTCTCCCTCTAATTGAAAATATTTGTGGTTCTTATGAGTGTTGTAATGCTGATGAGCACTGAATTTCTTTAATGTTGATATTGCAGTATCACAAAGCAAGCAAATCATCTTATCTTTAAGATGAAACACGATAATATTGCAATTCCCAATCTTCATTAAAAAATCTATTTTCTTCCGTCAGTGTTCTCTTGGTCTTCTTTGACATGATAGGCTGTTAAGCAGACAGAATTAAAAAATACTGTTGAGCTGTGCAACTATTCACAAATTCCAGTTCAAACAGAAACACAGTGCACTATTGTCACTATTGTCAAAAGCTCATAACAGACTGGCGTGCTCATCCACCATAAACTCTCGCCAATCAGCCTCGTGCGGTAGTGGCACCAGTCAGGCAAGGGAAGTTAGAACTAAATCATCAACATAGCAACCATCGATTTAGCCCTTAGGGCTTACTAATGTTCTAACTGTGTAGGTCAATCTGGGAGGATTATTTTGTTGAAACTTGTTTTATTCTTTGGTATTTTAAATATGTTTGTTTTAAAAATAAAATAAAAATATAAAAGATGAACCAAAATGTATTAATAAAAATAAAAGGATTTGTTCTGTAAAATTTGGATTCAGTCAAAAGGCCACACTTAAAGACTTAGAAGGTCACATGTGGTCTTAAGGCTGCAGGTCCTCGTTGTTCCACAGAAATGGGGGCTTAAACATTTCAACAGTTTGTTTGTGTGTGTGTGTATGTCAAATATTTAGTGACCGTGAAAATGATCTGTGTTTAGACTTTCACCCCTTTGCCCTCTCTCCCTGGGCCTCTACAATTTCAGAGGTTTCTACCGTCCCTGTATGAAGCAGTTCAAGTTCTGGAGTCAGAATTCTATGCCCTGGTTTAGGGCATAGAATTGTCCTCTATTGTTTATATGATTGTTTATAATCATACATTATTGGTATTTAATTTTTCTTTGGCTATTAGCAAAGTGAGGTATTTGTCCAAATACTTATTAATTTGTATATATTTGATCATACATTTGCCCATTTTATTGAAGTTTTAATGCCTTTCTGTTAATGTATGTGAGCTATTTAAATATTGATAATTTCTTTTTCATATTTGTTTAAAACACTTTTTAAAACTAGAAGTCTGACTTTTAGTTTTATTTATAGTATGCTTTGACACATACTATTTTACATTTTTATGGATTCAACTATACTGATGACTGTCTTTGAAATAAATGCTAGTTTTTGAACTTGGAGAGTCCTATGACATTCGTGGATTTGAGGAATGTATTTAGTGTGCATTTCTAAAATGTTAGCACTTAGATTTTTTAAAGCATGTTTTTCTCTAATCTAACTGAAATCTGTTGCACAGCATGTTGTTAAGTCTGGATCTAAGTTGTTCTTTTTACAAATCATTAGCAAACAGACCAAGCCATTTGATGAATAAAGATTCTATTTCTACATGATTCATATTCCTTCTTCCTAAATGGCTACATTTTCTTCTCCAGTAAAGTCTGCTTGTGAGCTATTTAATGGACTGTGTTGGCATGCTTGTCTACATCAAGCTAATTTTATTACTGTACCTTTATTATAGATTCTAATTGAACAGAAAAAAGCAGCCCCCACCATGGTTAGCCAGCCATGCTGAGCACAGGTGATTTCACAGAACATCAGCATCAGACTGTCAGGGTGATGGAAGGAGACCAAAACCACCCCATGGCGTGTTTGAACACAGACAAACCAAAGAGCATTGTGCAAACCACAGAATGACAAACACCTCCCTCCTGGCTGATAGGAGTGACTGCTGTCTCTTCAATCCCAGCTTTAGCCTAGCCAGGTGGTGCTCTGTCTTGATAAGATTTCTCATAATGTGCAGTCATGGAATTGCCCTTGCTTTCTGACAGCGCCTGATTCAGAGCACTTAGCCAGGAAAAAATATGACTAACTTGAACTCAATGTCTAATCTAGCTTTCAACTGCATTTGATGTTAAGCTTTTATAAAATCGCTTTAGGGTGTCCTCAGTCTTTGGGATGAATTCTCCGTTCCTCTGATTTCTGGAGCCCCAACCCACTGACTTCTCTCTAAGACCTCTGGGTGCAGAGGCCTGGGAGCCCGTGGTGGTGGAAGGAAGCTCTTGCTTGAGGTGCAGCAGGTCTGGTGTCCCCCAGGGTAAGGTTGTCCTTGTCCCATCTCTGGGCGTTCTGCTGACATCTAGAGCTGACAGGCTCCTGTCCTGCTCTCTCTCTCTCTCTCTCTCTCTCTGCTAGTCAGGGCCCTGTTTTATGCACGGATCTCCCCCAGGTTCTCGACTCCCCTGAGTTTCTGCCAAGTCCTCCTCCAGCTGATGCTAGAGGACCCTGCTCATCCCACCACGATGGGTCTTCGCAGGCCTGCTGGCCTCAGTCACGTGTCCTGGCCTCCTGGGAACTGAGGGACCATTCAAACCTACAGCACTCTGTCTGTCTGTGCTCTTCAACCCTCTGAAATATGTTGGGCTACCCATGTCTGTCTAGTATACCTTCTTCTTTCAGTCTGGTCTGGGAAAAAGAAATCAAAACTGCAGTAAATATAAACTGCTCCCACTGGTGAGGAAAAGGGACCAATCACTCTCCTTACATCAAATTCAATGGCATCATCAAAATAATAATGGCTTAATAGGCCTGGCCTGGCTCTTGGTTATGCTAATCCTTCCTTACAATCATGCCTGGCCTTGGAGAGAGCACTAGTCCTGTGAAATTCTATTTTGAATTTCATAAGCTGAAATTACTTTCTTTTCTTTGGATTCCCTCTGTTTTCATGTTAATTCCACCCCTGCTATTTCTCTGGGAGCCAAGGCAGAAGGATGCCATACTCAGGGGAAGACAAAAGGAAAAAGCTTTAATAATTTCAAACTCTTCCTCGCATTCCAGCCACCCTTCTGTTCCTGTAGTAAGGAGGGTCTGGAGCGAGCATGAATGTCTTCCATGCGAAACATCCCGAAGTGGTAGCAAGTCATTATGTTAAAGTTAAAAGGAGGGGGCAAAGAAAACAGTCCTGTTTTTTTTCTTTTTCAATTTGGAAAGTTTTATCTTCCTAATTTATGCAAGAGATTTTTTTCTCTATGACTCTGAATATGATTAGCATATGAGCTCTTAATAAAAATCAGTAACCGAGGACCTGTGTTACCTTGTGGAAATTAGCTGCAGCAGTTGTTGTTGACGAACCAACCACCCAATACCCCCACCACCACCACCACCACACACACAAACACACACACACACACACCCCTGAGTGTCCCTGGAGCTTCGGTAGCCTGGTCCCTGCCTACTGACAGCTTCTTACCTGCATCTCACTGTTTCCCAGCCCATGGGCTTGCTTGGCACCATAGGCCTTGCTCAGTTCAAGCTCAGGGAGCCCAGAAATTCTGGGGATCCAATACCCCTAGGATAAACACCCCCACAAATGAGGGATGAGAGTTATGGATCAATGTCCCAGCTTTCCTTCCACCAGGGACAGCCCCGAAGCACGTTCTACCTGGTGATGAGGGTTGGTCCCTGGCTCCCTGGTGCTGCCATGCTCAGCAATGCACCCTTTATGGGATTTCCTTGTTCCTCTGTCCCTCCCTCATGCGTCCCAGAATGGCCCCCATGTCCACTTCCTGTTTTCAAGTCTTCGTGATGGGTCTGCCTTTGGGGCATCCCAAACTAAGAGATGAGCTGGCAACTAGTACGTGTCCACACGGTCAATGGGTGAAACGCTGAGCTTAAGGGGTTTAGGGCAGCGGTTTCTTTCGTCAGGGGAGATGGAGGAGTGACCCGGAACTCTGTCTTCATGAAAATGTTTGTGCAGAAGTCAAACACATAAAGAAGAAAAATGTGCTTGAGAAGAGTCTGGGAGCAGACTTCAGGCCACCACCATCTCAGGGGTCATCTGGGCACTTCTAGGGATACACATGATTACTGTTCCGTCATTGGTTTCCCTTCTGTTATCCTACCCAGGCAGTGACAGAGAGGGGAGGTTTTGACCTGGGAGAAAGCCTGGCTCGGTACAAAACGTGCACACTCAGCTAGTGTGTCTTCTGGGTCATAATTCTCAGAACGTTAGTGAGACTCCAAGTGTCTGGGCGGAGTGTGGAAAATGATGGATACCCTGTCTCATGTGAAAGTGTAGCACAAAAAGAAACGTTTTAAAGAAAATAAAATGGTTTAGGTCTATGTAAAATATTTTTTCATCTAAATTCTTCACCCCTTTAAAAATAGTCATTTCCCCTGACTTTATCATCATATGAAAGATCTCACGGGATCCCCCATAAGGAGACCCCAATATGCTTCTTTTCTGCACCTTCGTTTTAACTTTGAGTTTGCTCTACTCTGACCTCCAGAACCTCCTCATCCCATGTATTTTCATAGGTGAATCTGGTATCACTCACCTGTTACTACACTTGCTTGGATGAACCCTGGCTATGATATGAAATGAAGTCTGCTTGAGGAAATGCTCCTAACTGAAAGATTTTGGGAAACTCAAAAGAAGGTCTTTGCACCTCCATGGTGGTGCTTAGATAACTGGCCCTTCTTCAAAAGGAGGAGTCTATGAACATTTGGAGACACATAAACATTTGGAAACCCAGAAAAATGCTTCCTTAGCCACAAACATGGTTTTTAGAGGAGGCGTCCCATCCTAGTGTCTGATGAAGCAGAAGTACCTGACCAGGACAACAGAGCCTCAGGATTTGTCACGGAGGACAATCGTGTGTTCACATTCATAAGCTGCACCCTTTCTGGATTTTTAAAAACTAGCTGCTTGCTTAGAGGAAGGATTTGCTGTGCATGTTGCCACTGGATAATGGCTACTATTTCAGATGCAGGGGAAGTGAGAAGTTCCTCCAGCAGGGAGGGGAGGAATCATGACTCTGACAAGGCACAAGGTCTCTGGCTGGAACTTACAGTACAGGGGTCAGGAAGGCAACAGGACATTCTCCACAGCTGCCTCAGGAGCAAAAGAGCGGAGCTGCGGATGACAGGCATGTGGCATCAGAAACAAAGAGGGCCACTCACACGCTTAAAGAGCAGGTCACGTTGCAGGTTGGCTGTCTAAAGAGAAAAGCTCAAAGCACCTTCTCTCTCAATTACAAATGACTCCCCAAAGACAGACAGGGCTGGAAACATTCATCTTTGCTGCCTACACCAAGCATCAACTATTTTCTTTTCAGTAGGACACCATTCCATGAACTTTTATGGTTGAAAGGGAAAGGGCTAAATAATTCACAAAGAACAGAAGGGCTGCCGGTTTTTCTTCTGGGCTTTCTAGAAAAGGGAGCTCTGGATGGCATCGAAGTTGGCTTTGGGAATAGACAATTCAGAGAGACCCAGAAAAAGACTGTAGAGCAAATGTGTGTGTTTCGTGTGTATGTTGTGTGTGTGGTGGATGCGTGTGGTGTGCTGTGTGCATGTATACATTTGTACATTTTGTGTGTGTGTGTGTGTGTGTGTGTGTGTGTGTAGCAAGTTTAAGTTGTGCCAAAGTTCTGCTGGCCAAGTCCGTTATTATTAGGACTCTGCTTGCCTGAAGCCTGAACACACTCAGGGAGCTGGAAATGGTGGGAATGTTCCTTTATTGTTGCTGTCTCCTCCTCTTACAGGCTATCTGTGTCCACCTTACATGCGTGTCCAGGAGCCCTCTCTGGCTAGGTTCCCACGTACTTTCTTCTCCCATATTCTCCCGCCAGAGTCCCAGTTTCAGCCATCCCCACTCCTTGTGGACCAGGACTGCGAGTCCCGCTTGCATTTTGTGGCCAAGCCTGGCAGTCACGTTGCCCTGGGTCCTTGTCTTCAGAGTGGAGCATTACAAGACGCGCGTGTCATCCCCTTGGTGATGATTGCCTTCTAATAGCTTAGCTCGTACGTGACACGCTGAAGGGGCCTGTCCTGTTATAGGTGGGAAAGTGAGGAGAGAGAAGGGTTAGAAGAGAACCCCATTTCCCTACCCCCTGGTGCATGTGTATATATGCACAGATACCCCAGCAAGCACAGACTTCCCTCCACATAAAACGCAATGCAGGTTTCTCTCCCAGATTGGTTTCCCAGGATGGCACCTGCCTCCTGTCCAGCTGGGTGTGGTGGCCTTCGCTCTCCAGGGGCCAAGGGGCAACCAGGATCCTGGGGGTCTTGGTCGACGCCTCGGCTCCCTCCCTGGAAGCAGCTGGTACCACCACGCATTTTTGAGAGGGTTATTGTTCCTTCCAGCATAGCTCTGCTCCCCCAAGAAGCTCAGCCACCTGTTCAGGCATCACTTCCTTAGCCCGTGTATGCCCTGAGCCTCGGATCTGGGCAAAGTCCCGGAAGCAGCAGCCTTTAGTCTAAAGGAGAAGCTATGGGCTGGTTTCCCCGCTTAAACAACATCCTCCTCCTCCCTCTGTCCTTGCTCAGTCCCCAAACCTTGACTCTCTGGTGGTGACTAAGGTCCTGAGTAACATCCTTCTCTAGAATATTCTAGAATCCTAGATGCCAGGAGCCCGACTTGGCTGCTGCATTGCTCACTGTTGCTTCTCTTTATGGATACAATTTGCAGGAAACGGTCAGTTTTGCCACAAGCAAAGTAAACGGGTGAAAAGTTTTGCTGTTTAAATGCATAGTGGTGGCTTGGGAAGCCTTCTGCTCGGGAGATTTTCCTCTGATTTGCTCTTCAGTCCAGTCCTCTGACCGCGTGTGGCCTGAGCTGGCGAATTCATGGATGCTTAAAGGGATTGCCAATTGGATGGGAAATCCAGGTGCCCTCGTCCTCATGCTAGAGCTGGTATCACATGAATCACCCTTCCCTCTCTGAGAATAAAGATGCTTTTATTCCATGGGCCCACCCTTTCCTTGTTTCTTCTGCCCATTGTCTTGATATGCCTGGGGAATGCAGAAGGTTTTGCAGGAAACATTGAAACTAAATTTCATCTCAGGTCACTGGCATTTCTGAAACATCACTGACTTCCGAAAGTCCGTAGCTGTTGCCTGAAAACGGCATGGCTCTGACTTGAGGGTGTGTAACCAGCCCAGGGTATAGACGTGTCCAGCTGTTGGCAGTCTCTGGCCACCATTTGGGTATGCAGGAAATAGGATTTACTTTGTTCTCTAGGTTCAAATTAATTTCTCCTTGGATCCTCAGTTCTACTGGAGTGAAGAAAACAGTCTCAGTCTACTTGAGCCTCCCAACTCTCTCAGAGATAAAATGAAGGTCCTTTGGGAATAGCATGTCACCAAGTGTCACCAAGTGCAGGTGGGACTGCAGGGCAGGACTCCCTAGATTTTGGCCATCAACCCACACAGGTGTGCCCTCAGCTGCCCTCAGCTGCTGGTCTGCACGGGTCTCTGCTGAGAAACAGAGCAGGCCGGGTACCATCAGCTGGGCCAGAGTGCTGCTGGGAGCTGGCCTGGGTGTCCTGCGGAACAGCATCTCACTGAGCATCCACATCAGACAAGGCCACTCCATGACCTTCAGACAGGCCTGCTTCATAATCATGCCTGAACTGAGACAAAGCATGAGTGCAGTCCAAGCCACAGAAGTGACCAAGCAGCTTCTGTCCCAGGGAGCTTGAGCCTCACTTCCCTCCTTCCTCCTCCCAGATAAAAGACACCTGCTCAGAGAATTACATCTGCTTCCTGCAAGCATCCAATCTGTATCAACATCCCACTGCCTTGAGCCCTTCCCCAAATCACCCAACACAAGCCCAGACTCTGTACCAGGTCCTTCCAACACCTCTTATCTGGGCTCCCCATGGTTCCCCTGTCTCCTGCAGTGTGCCAATAAACCACCTGTTTCAACTACAGGTGTCTCCTGGTAGTTTGGCTGTAGGGTGTTGGCATTGCTGCCACGATCCACCTGTCTAGCCACCTGGCCCCTTCAAGAGTAGCCCACGCACCACAATGCGGGAGGAAGCATGCTTCTGTTTCAGTGCCCCCCATGGGCACAAAACCACTCCATGGCTGCCCAGTGCCCTGCCTGCCCTGACCCAGCTGGCAGCACCTGCTCTTAGCCCTCCCAGGCACCCGCCTGGGAGCAGGACCGTAGCTGCTCCGTCTGGGAGCCACCAACATTCGCTCGTTCCACTGCTTATCCTTCTCCCTTCCCCAGCCCGGAGGATTTTCCCGTCTCTGCAGAAAGCCCACTCACATTTCTCAAACATTTTGTCCATGTGCTGAGCCTTTTCTGGTGTTCTAAGAACTTAGACTTTTAAAGAGAAGCTTTATTCATTTTGATTTGTTTTATTCATTTATGACGTTTGCCTCTTCCTGTTCCTCCTCTTCCTCTCAAGGCTATAGATCCACTTCAATGGGGATAGGAGAGGGGAGGGAAAAGGGATGTGGAAAACATGAAGGTAAAAGAAATAAAAAGGTGTATCTGTAATTTTATTTCAGTGAGATAGAATCTCTTCATTGCTTACAGGTTTTGCTTTTGAATGTTAAATTAAACACAAGCAGTAGCAATCCAGGAAAGTCAAACTCAGAAGCAGAGAGTAAGAAGGTGGTTGTCAGAGGTTAGGCAGCTGGGGAAATGGGGAGATGTTGGTGGAAGGGAAATAATTTTTTCCAACAACTTTTTTAATTTCTTTTTTTTTTTTTTTTTTTTTTTTTT
>RJWJ010004356.1:0-47185 GCA_004363605.1 Indri indri
CAACACATAAGTGTACATATAAGAATAACATCTATTGGATGTCGGGTAGGGAGGGAGGGGGAAGGGGGAGGGGCGGGGGGGGAGGGGACAGATATATGCATACACAAAGAGTGCAATGCGCACCACCCGAGAGATGGACACACTTGAAACTGGGACTTGGGGGGAAGCGGGGGCAAGGGCAACATACGTAACCTAAACATCTGTACCCCTATAATAACAAACAATTAAAAAAAAAAAAGAGTTAAATCAGGCTGGGCGCGGTGGCTCACGCCTGTAATCCTAGCACTCTGGGAGGCCGAGGTGGGTGGATCGCTCAAGGTCAGGAGTTCGAGACCAGCCTGAGCAAGAGCAAGACCCCATCTCTACCAAAAAATAGAAAGAAATGATCTGGACAACTAAAAATATATATATAAAAATTAGCTGGGCATGGTGGCGCATGCCTGTAGTCCCAGCTGCTTGGGAGGCTGAGGCAGAAGGATTGCTTGAGCCCAGGAGTTTGAGGTTGCTATGAGCTAGGCTGACGCCATGACACTCTAGCCCGGGCAACACAGTGAGACTCTGTCTCAAAAAAAAAAAAAAAAAAATTAAATCAGGCTGGACGAGGCGGCTCACACTTGCAATCTTAGCACTCTGGGAGGCTGAGGTGGGAGGATCCCTTGAGCTCAGGAGTTTGAGACCAGCCTGAGCAAGAGTGAGACCCTGTCTCTACAAAACAGAAAAATTAGCCAGGTGTGGTGGCACACCATAGTCCCAACTACTTGGGAGGCTGAGGTAGGAGGATCGCTTGAGCCCAGGAGTTTGAGGTTGTAGTAGCTATGATGACGCCACTGCACTCTAACTGGGGCAACAGAACGAGACTCTGTCTCCAAAAAAACAAACAGAAATAACAAAAAAGAGTTAAATCAATGATGACCACAGGTAAATAAGAGCAACTCAACCTCACAGCCAGACTGGGCT
Source organism: Indri indri (assembly GCA_004363605.1). Classification (NCBI taxonomy): domain Eukaryota; kingdom Metazoa; phylum Chordata; class Mammalia; order Primates; family Indriidae; genus Indri; species Indri indri. Next base: position 958 of record RJWJ010004356.1, read on the forward strand.
GCAGAGACCCTCTAGGTCCACTTAGTCCTTGAGGCTGCCTCTCCCTTGATGATGTTGCAGGTATGCTGCAGGTAACGGATGAGTCTCTGGGACAGTGAGCAGGCACTGCCTGTTCGCAGCATGGCCACTGGCTGGGCAAACCACCCCTCTGGCCTTCATGGACATTCATCCTTCCCAAGGCAGATCCTCAGAGGAAAGGCAGAGCTCAAGCCATGCAATATCATTTAGTACCTTTGGAGTTGGGATGTCCCCAAACCTTGATGCCTGGACTCCTTGGAGAGAGGGACCCCAAGAGGGCGCATCCATATCAGTGACAGCTGGAGAAGGGTCAGTGTGGTCAGAACTACCTAATGTCCCTCTGAGGAGGCCAGCATGACAACCTGCCCACCTTGATCGCCAGCAACTTGCTCCAGCTAGAGGCACAGACTCCCGAGGATTTAAAGGGAAAACTGGAGCTCATCATCCCTCCCCTCAAAAATATATGAGCAAGCACATAAACAAACAAACAAGGCAGGCAGGCTGAAGTCTCTTAAGTCCTAGCAAAGCTTCTTAAGAACAATAATGCCTGTTTTATTGATCCAAGGAATGGAACACCACTGCCAATAGCAATTCTGCAGAGAATCTCCACTGGGATCTAAGACAGGGCTGGATGCTGGCCAGGACAGAAGAACTTCAGAATTCAAGAGCAGGCCGGGCATGGTGGCTCACACCTGTAATCCTAGCACTCTGGGAGGCCGAGATGGGCAGATTGTTTGAGCTCAGGAGTTCGAAACCAGCCTGAGCAAGAGCAAGACCCCGTCTCTACTAAAAATAGAAAGAAATTAATCGGACAACTAAAAATATATAGAAAAAACTAGCCGGGCATGGTGGCGCATGCCTGTAGTCCCAGCTACTCGGGAGGCTGAGGCAGAAGGATCGCTTGAGCCCAGGAGTTTGAGGTTGCTGTGAGCTAGGATGATGCCATGGCACTCTAGCCCGGGCAACACAGTGAGACTCTGTCTCAAAAAAAAAAAAAAGAATTCAAGAGCAGAAGAGTCCTTAGAAATCACATGGTCATGAAGCAGAGGTTTCTGGGGCTCCCATCCAGTATGGACGCCCTGTGCAGGAAGGTGGGTGATGGGAGTTAGAGACAGGGAGTGGGGAGCAGGGAGAGGTTATCAGTGAATGAAACTGACACTGAACGTGATGAATGTGATGAAAATCAGAAAAATAATCACATAGCCAGAACCCTCATTTCAAAGGCAGGGTGACTAGGGTCCAGGGAGACAGAGGCACTTCCTGCACCCCGTGGCCTTTTCCAGTGGTCCTTCTACTCTACTGCAGAGTCTTGGCCTGGAGCTCCTTTTCCTTCAGCCCACCTGGGGACAAAGCCCAGTTGGCCAGGGCACCTGCTGTGACCAGCCGGGAAGCTCTTGCCAGTGTCTCACCCAGGAGGGCAGAGTAGCAGGGGCCGTGGGCCACACCCAGGGCTTCCACAATGGGGCTTTGTAGGAGTTGGGGGACAATGTCGGGAATGCCTTAGTTGCTTCCCTCCTAGACAACAGAGGAGTGTGAACAGAGCCTTCACTGCTGGGTGTCTGCTGCTCCACCAACCCCAGACAACCACGAGGCAGCTGACTTACTCTCCTAATTTAAAAATCCCCCACCTGAGATCCCACCGCACCTGAGCCTGGAAAATATTTCATTCTCAATGGCAATCAATTACAGTGGATTATAGAGCAAGAAAGCCCAGAAATCGCCCCTGCATGAGAACCAGTGAGAGACCCTGTGATTCAGAAACGATCAGCCTAGTTTCTTGGCATGAAAAATGCTGTCCTTCAGCGATGTCTTTGCAGGGCAGCTAATGTCCTTGCCTAGGAAGGGCTTGTGCCCAGGCTGGGTGGCATCCTTGGACTGACTGGCACCCCCACATGTAGAGTTGTCAGAAAGGGTGTGTCTACATGGGCCTGCATCATTCTCTAAGCAAGTTTGATAAAATTAATGCTTCTTAACCATTCTTTTACCACTAAAGACAGCAGCCCCTTTGCCGGAGAGGCAGTAGGCCCTCTGCTTGACTGACAGCTCTGTTGAAAGACATGCAGGGGAAAGTTGAAAAAAGCAGGCGCTTGAATTATCTGTGGATTTCATTTTTCTGTGCTTTCTTTGGGGGTGTAGGAACGACAGCTGAAGGCAACTAGCCTACTTGGGCACGGATCTCTTGGGTAATTTGACAGAATACAGTTTCCAAAAGCAGTTAAGTGTTTCCTCTTCCTGGAAGGGGAGTGTCTAAGCCTCAAGGTACTACGATTCCTCTGCCTCAGAACTCAGCACAGGGCTTGACTTCATATGGAGGGACCAAGGACTCCTTTCAAGGTAGGGAGAAAAATGATAAGTGGTTCTGCCCAGTGGTCCCTAGGCAAACACCAGAGACCTAGAAGCCAGCCAAAAAGAACTGCATGGCCCAAAAGAACATGCAGTGCACACGACTCTACTCCATTCTTCTATCACTGGGATGGAAGCAGGAGCTGGCAGAAACCCTGCGCTGTTTTCTGAGCACTCCATTCTCAGTGCTGTGTGCAGCACTGGCAGGAGGAGAAGGGAGTTTTTCAAAGCCTCATTTTAACCAGTCTTGCAAAGCACTGGAGCCTTAGTTGGTTCTTTGTTCATCTTTCACTTCCCTTTTCCTCTGCTGTGCCTACAACATGACCTCATGGGCGCTCCCCGACCCAGACGACCCATGTGTTGCCAAGGAAAATGTCTACCAAGTCACTGTCTAAATCACAATGTTAGGTTGGGGGTCACTGGGGGACCCTTGACCCTACTCCAAGGCCCCTGCAGTACAATACAAATACTTCACAGGGGCTGGGTATGGTGGCTGGCTCACACCTGTAATCTCAGCACTTTGGGAGCCTGAGGTGGGAGGATCACTTGAGGCCAGGAGCTCAAGACCAGCCTGGGAAACATAGAGAGATCCCTGTCTCTACAAAAAAATTTAAAAATTAGCCAGGAGTGGTGGCACACACCTGTAATCCAGCTACTTGGGAGGTTGAGGCAGTAAGATCATTGAGCCCAGGAGTTTGAGGTTACAGTGAGCTATGATCGTACCACTCTACTCTGGTCTGGACAACAGAGCAAGACCCTGTCTCTAGGGGAGAAAAAAAAAAGAGGTGCTTTACAAGCTGAAAATATAAATACGGAATTAGGAAACATGGTGGAAACTTCATGGATTACAAAACCATAATGGTTATTGAAGGACATTAGGGAGATGTGGGGTGTACACCTGTGCTATCGCAATTTGTTTGATGTCCGTCTCCTGTTCCAGAACGTCAGCCCCATGGGGGCAGAGGCTTGGTAGGATCTGTTCACTGCTGATTCCTAGTGACTAGAATGCTCAGCACATAACAGTCACTCAACAAATATTTGTTAAATGAATGGACGGTTTTACAGAGGACCAGCCCACAGACTGACCTGTTACCTGTTAGCATTTCGAGACTAACCCACACCGTGGAGACGGAAAAGGCTCAGAGAAATGAAAGAGCAACAGCCAGAAAGTGGTTCCAATCCCAGCTCTGACCCTTGCCAGCTTTATAACTCTGGGCAAGTTACGTCTCTAAACTCCATTTTCCTCATGTATTAAACAGGCCTCAGGAGCCATCCTGCAAGTTTGAACGTGCCAAGCACCAGGGCCTGGCACGTGGCAGGTGCTGGATAAACTGAACATAAGATTCCTGTGGTATTGGTACTCCCCTTCCTCTCACTGTGTTCCGACACACATGCCTAGGCAGTCCCTGAACACTAAAAACAAACAACGTGGGGCGAAAGTGTGAACAGTGAAGGTTGATTATTACTCCTGGGAATTAAGTCTGGAGACTTCTGTAGATCGCAAGTGTGCATCAGTTCCTTCCTTGTTCTCACATATTATTAGGTTTCTTAGAATCTGTTGGTTCCAACTGTTAAATACGGTTAATCAGGGAGGAGGGGAGATTATAGGAAACTAATAACCTTCTTTCTTATGTATTTCTATGTTTGTAAACACTTACAAGCAAGGTAAAAAATGGTAAATCACAAATGCATAAAATGGGAGAATATCCATGTAGCAAGGCCAGCTACTTCACTGGCGAGAGGTCAGGAGATGCTCTCAGGACCTGGAATGGTTCAAACAACCAGCAGATCAATGACCTGAACTTTCAACTCCAGTCAAAAGGCCCCTCCCGGAAGTCACCCTTATTCTCCTGACTCAAATGGAAGTTCTAGGACATGTGCACCTTGAGCAAGTAGCAATCAGGAGGGCAGGGCTGGAAAGGCGAGTTAACCCAAACCAACCAGCCCTGCTGCCTGGTTTAGACTCTCAAGGAGGAGAGCTGTGTGCCCAGACTTGCTCACTCCATGGTGCACGGCAGGGTTCCAGATTCGAAGCTGAAAAACCTGCTTCTTCCGCAGAGATGGCTGCCTGGGAGAGCTTTTAACACCGTAAGTGAGAAAAGCCCCACAGCTTTCTTTGGACAGAAGGGCACTGCCAGCTTCGGCAGCAGCACACTCCTCCATGGTGGTGAATCCTGATGCCTGAGACGAGCACTGCAGACTTGAGAGGTAAGAACGACCCACCCAGGAGTCCCATGCTCCCCACAAATGCCAACTTCCTCCCCCCAGCATTCATACTCTGAACACCAGCTCCTTTCTTTCCACATTTGTTTTAATGTTTTTTTTTTTTTTTTTGAGGCAGGGTCTCGCTCTGTAACCCCAGGCTGGAGTACAGTGGTGTCATTGTAGCTCACTGCAACACCAAACTCCGGGGCTCAAGTGATCTTCTTGCCTCAGCTTCCTGAGTAGCTGGGATGACAGGTGCGCACCACCACATCTGGCTAGTTTTTCTATGTTTTGTAGAGACGGGGTCTCGCTCTTGCTCAACCTGGTCTTAAACTCCTGACCTCAAGTGATCCTCCCACCTCAGCCTACCAGAGTGCTAGGATTACTGGCGTGAGACACAGCACCTGGCCAAATTCCTTGACCTAAAACATGTCTTGACCATTCCACCTCTGACTCAATGTTGGTTTCCAGACCTAACATTTTTGTCAGCTGGCAGCAGATTTCCAATTTTGCTGAGCATTTCTTTTCACACTCATCCAGGCTCCAGCTGGGTGAGTTTTGAGGGAGACCCACAGGAATCACTAGGGCTCCATCTGAGACTCCAGAGTGTTAACTGTGACTACAGAGTGACCAGAGAGCCAGCTGTGGTCCACCCCATTTGAACAGCACATCTGTTTCTGTCTAACCCCAGGTGAGTTTCTGCCTGTCCTGAAATCATCAAATGGGGGCCTTTCAATCTGGACAGGCCTAAGCTAGAGCCATGCCATGGAGAGAGCAAGCCCAGGGTGTTCTGTGATGGGACAGAGAGGACCACAGTGTCACAAGCCTTCACACAGAAACCTGACATCAGAAGAGCATTTCTCCAAAGGAGAACTATGTCTTACAAGTGAACGGGCAGGGCTCAGAAAAAGCAGTTATCGCTTCTCCACTAGTACCTACTCCTGGGCCTGGGTGGGGTTACTCATGGGTCAGGATCCTGCCATACACATCACATCGTATTCCTGGTTGGGGACCTTCGGGTCCTTGCCAGCTCTCACCACACAGCCCCTATTCTGGGAGAGAGGAAAGCAGCAGAGAAATAGCTACAAAGAATTCTAGCAGGTGGGGAGAAGGCACAGTGACCCCCGGCATTTCAGTTTATAAAATATGTGTGCAGATATTATTATATTTAGATCTCTGCCCTTGTGACTCAGGTCCTTAGGGATTTTGAGAACATTTAAAACTCTTAAGAGTATTTCTGTAAAGCCAGAGAGAACAAAACTATTGATCCAAACCAAATAATCAATATAATTTTCATATCTATCTACCTACCAGTCCCTCTCCAGGAATGAGCTGCCCCAGCTAATTTTTAATGTGTTGGCAGATCTAACCTACCTCAAGGGGTAGAAAAATGGGGAAAAGTCCATCACCCAAGGCGGCCTTTTTCGCTGCACGATAGGCTGGGCTGAACAACAGGTGCGGCTCGTTCACTAGCGCCAGCAGATCCCGATCCGGGCTGGGAGACTCCTGCTCGAGACAGGGTGTGCCCAGCCGGAAATAGAACCTCACTCAGAGCCTACCCTGGTGGGGCGGTAAGTGTCTGCCCAAACTGATGTGGGTGGGAGACCTAGGCAGAGAAGATTGTCACTAGCCAGGAATATCCACTGAGTGACAGTTACTTTATTAGAATTCATTTATCCCATTTAAGGGGAGGGAGAAGAGGGGATTATTCTCATTTTACATACCTCTGAGCTATTTGTGTTTTTAAAACAGCTACTTATTGTCTTAGAATAATTTTTCATCATCTTATCCTAGATAATGTTCCCCGCTGGATGCAACGCCTTAGGGAAGTCTTCCCTGATCACCTCCTCCAAAGCAAACTCTCCTCAAAATTCTTTATTAATTATGAGGAAGCTCTGCCTAATAATGCCTTTGTAACACTTACCACAGTCTGAAATCATCTCTGCATTTGTCTGTCTACTAATTTGTCACCCTTCTGCTCCTACCAGAATGTCAGCTCCACGATGAGGGCAGAGACCTTATCTGCCTTGTTCACTACGACCTTTGTAGGGCCTAGAACAGGGAGGACCTAGAAGGTGCTCACTAAACATTTTTGAATAACTGAATACATGTACACATCATGGGATTTACAAGTGTCCATATTTCCTCCACGAGCCTGATACAATGTGCAAAAACACAGCTACAACAGAGATTTGGTTAACTATAGGATTGGTCACCCCAATTTCTCTGAGGGTGATCCCTACCTTACCCTGGTGAGGACTTTTTTGTATGCACACATGTGTACATATACAAACTACCACCCATGGGCCGAGATCCAGCCTGCTGCCTATTTTTGTAAATAAAGGTTTATTGGAACATAGTCACACCCATACATGTTTGGTTGCTATTAAGCAGAACCAAGTAGTTTCAGCAAAGATCCTATGGCCTGAAAATACTTACCACCTGGCCTTTTAAGAAATAATCTGCCAACCCTGAGCTTGAAGAAACAGAGCAGTGTAGTGTAACACTTTCACTGAAAACTGTGCAAGAGTAAACTGCAGAGTCCACACCGCAAGCAGTAATGGTGGCTATATTTTATTTAGGCCTTACTGTGTGCTAGGTATTGTGCTAAGTGCTGTAAGCGCATTATTTCATGTAACTGAATTCTCATGATAACACTATGGGTAGGTTCTGGCTGCTGACGCTAACAGAGGTCCAGTCTTTGCCAGGATGCACGTGGTCAGTGACAAGCCCAGAATACAAACGCATGCCCAGGTCTGTGTACCTGTGAAACCTGCATTTGTATCCACTGGGCTACATGGCTTCCACAGAAAGCACTTGCCAGCCACATCCTGCAGAGCCCTCAGCACTCTTGAGACTGGTCTGTCTCCTCACTGTCCTCAGAAGACCACCTGAATGGCCCCACTTCCTTGGGGATGCTTAGGAGGCTGTTCCTTCTATCTTGAATGCCTGCTGCTGCTTTCTCTGAATTCTACCAATCCGTCAAGACTCAGTGAAGCCCTCCTTCTCTGAGAGGTCTCTTTGCCCTAGTTATTATTTTTTTAAAACTCTCTCCAGCTCAACCGATACACAAATTCTTAGAGGTCAGAGGCTGCTTCTTACAGCACAGAGCCTTTGTTCATACTGCGTGAATATGCAACAGACACTCACTGCTGCTCGAAAATGAAACAGAACTCTCCCGAAAATGACCGCCTTCCCACCCCTGGAGAAGATGCCATTTAGTAGAACCAATAGCTGATCCCAAATGCCAGCACTGTCCTTGAGGTGGACATTTCTCTTTAACTATTAACAAATCGGCAACCATAGGCTTTATTAGCAGCACCTGGGTGTTTCTGCCACTCGCTCCCTTTCAAGTACATACGGAACTCGCTTTTTATAGTTATCATTTTCATTTAATTTGCGTTCACTATTAAACTCTTCAGTTCTCTCTAGCCCCTAAGAATCTTGTCTCCCTATCAGAACACAGGTTCCCTTGGATTCAAGTGGGATGACAGCTATTTCACCTCTCTGGTGTTATAACGGATGTGCACTATCACAAAGCCTAGGTGTGAAAACAGCTGAACTCAACAATATTGCTTGGGGATAGTGGTTACCTTGAGAGTGTAGTTTCTGGGAGGGGGAACAAGGTCAGTGGGGTTCTGCGATAATGGTCATGTTCTGTTTCTGGGTCTGGATGCTGGATATGTGAGTGTGTTCACTTTGTAAGAACGCATTAAGCTATACACTCAGGACCTGTGCACTTTTCCGTACGCGTATTATACATATTTTTTCTTTTTCTTTTTTTTTGAGACAGAGTCTCACTCTGTCACCCCGGCTAGAGTGCAGTGCATCATCATAGCTCACTGCAACCTCTAACTCCTGGGCTCAAGTGATCCTCCTGCCTCAGCCTCCTGAGTAGCTGGAACTACAGGCCCATGCCACCACACCTGGCTAATTTTTCTATTTTTAGTAGAGACAGGGTGTCGTTTAGCTCAGGCTAGTCTCAAACTCCTGAGCTCAAGCAATCTTCCCACCTCAGCTTCCCATAGTGTTAGGATTACAGGCATGAGCCACCGCACCTGGCCATCATGTTACATTTTAATAAAAAGCTCTAAAATACTCTTTGCAAATATAGTAATATACAATGGATCTTTCTTTGCAGAAATACACATCTGATTTTCTTCATGCAACATCCTTATAAAAGGACAGGTAAGACCATTTCACTAGTGGTAGGATGGAAGAAAAAAGGCAAAGGAACTCTCAAGGTGCTGTACAACAAATTTAGTGAGACTGGCATTTAAGGACAAATCAAATCCCAGAACTGCTAGTCTTCAATGTCTAATGCAGTAGCAAAGCTAACTGATTCCTATTAGAAGCAGATACTGATTCAGAAAACCAAATGCACGTCATGATACAAGAATCATATTGCAGTTGTCTGAAACAAGCATACAAAGGAAGTGGCTAACAAGAACAAATGGTATTGTATAACAATCTTTAGGTGGTGAGGCACTTGAGCCATCTACAAACCTAGTAAAAGTGAGGAATTGGCTCTTTAACATAAACAAAGCTACCAGTTAAGACCGGCTCAAGAACCATGCTAGGGGTGTGTGTGGTGTCTCACGCCTATAATCCTAGCACTCTGGGAGGCTGAGACTGGAGGATTGCTTGAGCTCAGGAGTTCAAGACCAGCCTGAGCAAGAGCAAGACCCCCATCTCTTCTTAAAAAAAAAAAAAAAAAAAAAAAAAATTAGCCAGGCATCATGGCGCATGCCGTAGTCCCAACTACTTGGGAGACTGAGGCAGGAGGATCGTTTGAGTCTAATTGTTTGAGGTTGCAGTGAGCTATGATGACACCATTGCACTCTACCTTGGGTGACAGAGTGAGTGAGACTCTGTCTCCAAAAAAAAAAAAAAGAACCATGCTAAACATTCTACATACTTTCATTAAATCTTCACCACAACTCTAATTTTATCCCTGCTTACAGATGAGGCAACTGAGGCATGGAGGGGTTAAGAAACCTGCCCAAGGCTCCAGGGTTATTAATTGGCAGGGTGGGGATTCAACCCACACAGCCAGACCCCAGAAACCATGTTTTTAACCAGGATGCTAGTCATGCCTTTGGTTATGATACACCCAGGGATGGGTTTGCAGTTTCTAGTGCGTGACTTATATATTCTGGTGCATTACAGCTCAATAAAATGTGCTTGTCCAAACACCTTGACAAACACGCCCAACTCTTTCATAAATGACAGCCTGATATACAGAGTGGATCTCCGCCTTCCGAAGATCCACGCTTACAACAAGTGACAAGGTGCCCCTGTCTACCACCTCTGTATCAAGGACTTTCCCCATTTATTGGTTTGAAATCCAAAGACAAAACCTTCTCCCTAAAGCCATAATCAGCCCAAACTAGTTTAGAAAGGTCACTATGTTCCTTTGTCTTCCATTATGAAAGATGTATTGCTTTTTAACAAAGTATTTGCTCATCCTGCACTCCTTGAGTAAGCAAAACTGTACCCCATTGCATTAGCAAAGCTCAGGACAACTAAACAAAACTCTTGTTAGATCTCTGCAATGTTACTTGAAGTTGTGCTTTTAGAGGAACATTTTAGTAAGAGCCATTTAGGATCCACTTTTCTCTTTAAGCCACATTTATCTTTATGAAAGGTCAAATTGATTGCCTGTGTTACTTTTGAGGAATTTAAGTGGGAAAAACAGTTATTTAAGTATATGCTTGATCTAATTAATTCTCTTCATTTTGGTTCCTTGAAGTAGTAAAAATAACCTAGCGAGTCTTTCCCCCGCCTGAGTCATTTTCTTTTTCTTTTTCTTTTTTTTTTCAGTTTCCGAGATTATCAAGTGAGCCAGGAATTCAAGTTAGGGAAAAAAATCTTTTCTGGTTTGGCCATGTAAGTTTTTGGTCAATATGAATTCCACCATCTGGCACAAGACCTTTTTTCAGATAAGCTGAGTTCATCACAAATACATGCCCTTGACAGGTACTGCACTCATTTCTACCTGGAATTGGGACAATGATCTCCACTGCCGCAAGCCTAGGGTGTCTGTGGTGTCACCCAGTTCCACGGATTACCAGCCCAAACGCAATTCCCAGGTACTTCAGGTTCTCAACCAAAGCTCTGCAATGAATCTCTTGCCATCCTTGGGCAAGATTTCTCAGGCGACTTCCCAGGACCACACGCGATGTCGCCGGGACACAGGACTGGGGAAACTGGAAGTTGCCATCACTGGCCTTCACCCCGACCGCCAGACTCCGGGCGACTCGAGCCCGAGCCCGGGAGCCCGGAGGATGCAGCGGCGCAGGGATGCTGCCGGTGGGCTCTTCCCGCCCTCTCGGGGAAGGCAGGGCCCAGGGCCGGGCTTGGGGAAGCTCTGAGGGTGCTGACCTCAACTTCGTTCTTTAAAAATAGCTCCGAGGCCGCGCAGCTCACGTGAGCGGCCCCGGCTTCCCCTCTGCGGGTCCGGGGATCCCGGCCGCCCCTCAGCCCCGGGTCGCGGTGGGCCCGGGTCCCGGTGGCAGGAGGGACCCCCGGCCCGGGCGAGAGCTGCGGGAGGGCTGAGGGGGCTTCGGGCGGCGAAGGGCCCCTGCCGGGAGAGGAGGCCGCGCTCACCTTCTTCACCGACAGCGAGATGTTCTCCAGGATCCGGTCCTTCACCTCCCGCGGCTCCATGGCGCTGTCGCCGCCGCCGCCGCCGCCGCCGCAGCCCCGCCGCCGCTTCCCGCGCCGGGGGCCCGGGGCCGCCGCCAACCGCTGCCGCCGGCCGTGCGGGGACTCCGTCGTGCCGGCCGCGGGGCCCGGCGCCCGCCGCCCGGCCCTCGCCTCGCCCGGGCCCTCGCTCCGCCGCGGCCCGGCGGCTCCGGAGCGCGGCCGGCCGGGAAGGAGGCCACGGGCTGTGCGCGGCGGCGGCGGCGGCGGCGGCGGCAGGAACTGATGTCAGGCGGGGCGGCGCCAGGGCCCGCCCGCGCCCGGGACTCCCGGGACCCGGAGACCCGCACACACCCCGGGTCCGCGGCCCTCCTCAGAGACCCGGGAGCTCCCCGCCACCACCGGCCGGGGACGCCGCGCCCCTCCCCCACGGCCCTCGTCAGCCCACAAACACCTCTCCCCGCCCTTCGGTCGGGGACCCGGGAGACGCCGCAAACTCCAGGGACTGCCAGCCGGAGACTCCCCCAGCCCACAGGCCCCAATCCCCCTCCGCCTCGCCCCGGTCAGCACACAGACCCCTCCTCAGAGACCCCCCTCTGGCCAGGGACCCCAGAGCCCCGCAGACCCCAGCTGTCCCCCTCCCTTTCCTTAGCCCGGGGATCCCCTCAATGCACAGACCCAGGCCCCCTGGCGTTGGCAGCCTAGAGGCCCCAGCACCCTCGCCTGCCTGCTGAGCGGCCCTCCCCGGCCTCTCCACTCCTCACTCAACCTCTCAACCCCCAGAACTAAACTTCAGGCCACTTCAGCCCCTGGTGCCCTCCCCACCCCCAAAACACACCCTCTTCACTTCCCCTTCATACCCGATGCCCTCCTACTCCTTACCCGCCCCCCACTTCTTCTGCCCCGCATGTCCTGAGGCCTGGCAACTCCCTCAGCCCGTATCCCCATGAACCCCCTCCCCAAACTCGCACCCCGCTCCCCAAATCAAATGTGCCATGTCTTAAAAAGCCCCCTACACTTAGAGTTCTCAGTCTCCTATCTGGCTCACTTCCCTCATTTGGTCCCCAAACAAATATATCCTGAAACATCTGTTAATTCTTCTGTTGTATCTTAGACACCCCAATTCTCAACTCTGGCTCCCCAGTCTTCCCTCTTCTCTGCTCAGGCTACCCCATCCTCAAGTCACCGGCACAGCATCTGAAACACTGATTCTGCAGCTTCTCTCAGGGGCCCACCCCACATATATCCCCCATCCTCAGTTTCCCAAGGAGAGACCCCAAGATGGTGGTCGTTAGTTTATTTTGGTTTTATGTGACTGGCTAAGGGGACAAAATAAACTCAAGAAAAGAAAAGGGAACAATCTGAGAAGCTGAGTTTGCTGCATTCCATGACCACCTCAGGACCTAGGGCAAGAGTTCTTAATACCTTGATACTAATAATAATGATGACAAGTGTTGGGTGTTAACTGTGTGCCGTGCACTGAGCTAAGTGTTTCGTGTACATTTGCCTCGTGTGTCCTCACACAATGATTCTTGTACAAATTGTAGAAATCGAGGGATGGGAGTTAAGTAATTTGCCTAAAAGCATACAAGTGATGAAGCCCAGATGCCAACCCAGGAATCTGACTCCAGAAACCATTTGTATCCTTTTCTGGGCCAAGCACCCTTTTATGTTTTTGCATACTATTCTAGGAGGAGACCCCATAGAGGCTTGGTCTAAGCCTTTAGAGAAAGAAGCAAAGTCTATAGTAACTAAACCCAAGGTATTTTCTTATTCGTACTGAGTTCAGGAAAATAAGAGGTAGCAGCCTCTTTGGAGCTGGGCAGAGGGCAGAATAAGGACAGGCAGCAATCGAAGCTACGGTCACTGGATAGGTAGAGAAAAGGTTGAGGGCAGAGGACACATTACTTTGCATGAGGAAGGAAATAGCCAGGTGTCCAAAGATGTTTGTGGCAAGTAGGAGGAAAGTCAGCTGAATGAATGACTAGTCTAATGGTGCATTTGCCTTCCCCAGCCCATCCTGGCTAGGATGCCCACGGGTCCCAACCTGTCGGATGCAGCTCTGGCTCATGAAAATCCCGTCAGTCCAAAGTAGAGCCAACAAGCTGTGTGATTCTCCCCTGCTGTTGAATAGCATCTTCTGCTGGGCACTACCTTCCTGCAAACGGTTGTTCGTGGCTTGGGCACATGATAGATTCAATGAGTATTTTTATTCCTTGGCTAGTTTTATTCTGGGATGTCCACCTGGTCTGTGATGAGAGAAGGTAGTGGCATTTCTGCCATATTGTTTTTATCTGCACACAGTGGGGGATGGTCACAGTCAACTCTTTTTTTTTTTTTTTTTTTTTTTGAGGCAGAGTCTTGCTCTGTTGGAGTGCCGTGGCATCAGCCTAGCTCACAGCAATCTCAAACTCCTGGCCTTAACAAATCCTTCTGCCTCAGCCCCCTGAGTAGCTGGGACTACAGGCATGTGCCACCAGGCCCAGCTAATTTCTTTTTATTTTTAGGTAGAGATGGGGTCTCTTGCTCAGGCTGGTCTTGAACTCCTGATCTTCAGTGATCCTCCTGCCTCATGCTAGGATTACAGGCGTGAGCCACCACGCCTGGCCTTTTTTTTTTTTCCCAAGACACAGTCTCACTCTGTCTCCTGGGCTAGAGTACAGTGGCATCATCATAGCTCACTGCAACCTCAAACTCCTGGGCTCAAGCGGTCCTCCTGCCTCAGCCTCCCGAGTAGCTTGGAGGAACTACAGGTCCACGCCACCAGGCCCGGCTAAATTTTTCTATTTTTAATAGAGATGGGGTCTTGCTGTTGCTCAAGCTGGTCTCGAACTCCTGAGCTCATGAGATCTTTCTGCCTCAGCCTCCCAGAGTGCTAAGATTAAAGGCATGAGCTACCTCACCTGGCCCATGTTCAGCTTTTTACAACATTCAGAGAAACATATGGTCTTACTGTCTTCCAAATTCCCAAGGTTTGCATGGGTATGTGAGCGGGTGGGAGAATAGATGCACATTTTAGTCCAACGTGACTTCTTACAGGAAAGGGAAGAGGCCAAGTGCGTTCATGTGCAGGTAATTGCTCCATGCTCAGCGTTCAAATATGGACTGCATCCTGCTTGTCAAAAACAGGGCAAATCTGAAATGAAAAACACAGAATGCCCATCAAGCCTGTTATTGGGAGTCGTTAAGCTCGAAATTGAAGCCCATTCGTTTATTGCACAAGACTTTGCTGATCACATGGCAAGTGCATGGGACTCTGAGTCAAAGGCAGCAAGAATCAGAAACATTAACTGACTCATGCCAGGGCCTCGGGCAAGTCACTCTGCCTTAGTTTCCAAATCAGTGACACAGGAAAAAGGATTCTGTTCTTGTGGGGGTTTTTTGTTTTGCTTTTTAATAGTGTCCTCACCTAAGTCTCACTCTGCTAAATGCCGTTAAGAGGAGGGAAGAATCTGGGAAGGAAGGCAAGACCACAGGAGGGCACCAGGTATCCTGTGTTTTTCTTTCCAAACATGTGCACTGCCCCAGAGAGGGAAAAGGTAGGAAAACATTCTGACAGCTTCATCCTGCCACACCCCTAAAAAGTCATTGGACAGGATTAAAAAAAAAAAATAGATGATGGTTTAAGGGACTGATTCCTCCCTTCCCCCCCAAACTCAAGGCAAATGCATTTGTGTTTTCAGAGGAGGAAACACGTATTTCCTTGGCCATCAGGCTTGTGGAGCTGTTTGATCCCCATCTGGAGAGGAGGGTCTGGGGGGCGGGTTGTGCATAACTTCAATAGCCCGGGTCCCCACACCTTAGCTCCAGCACCAGGACGAAGTGCAGATAATCTGCAACTTTAGGACTGGGGAAACCAAGGCAAAACAGCTTCAATCTAGCTGATTTTATTTTAAATTATCGAACATCCAGTTCCTTCCTCATTACTGTCCAATCAGCAAGATGAGTTGGTAAAAATTGGGATATCATTCAGCCTCCTAGCTGAAAAGCCTCCAACGGCTTCCTATCCTAGCATTTGGAATAAAACCCATACTCTTCTCTGGTCTCCAAGGCCATAATGGCTGATCTGATCCAGCCTCCCCACGGACTCATCTCCTAATCTTTCGCTGGTGTGTTCCAGACATCCAGGATGTTCACACCTGAGGGCTTTTACTGGGAATGTTCTCCTGTGTTGTGGTCGAGGCCTCTGGCTGTTCACCAAAATCTGCTCTCTCCTTCCACAGTGACAGGACTGGAGCCAGGCACAGAGCTAGACTGCCTTTCCCAGCCCCCTTTGCCATAGGCACAGGTACACGATCCAGTCCTCTCCAATGGAACATGGACAGAAATGAAGTGATCCACTCCAAGGCTGGGCTTCTGAGCAAGTGGGTATCCTCTTGCATGCTGTTTCTTCTCCCCCCAGGTCAGATGAAGCCAAGGGGATATCAGACTTACAAAATGTAGAGAGCCTAGATCCCGGAATCACCGCATGGCGGAGAGCTGCCCATGAACCAAAACACCTGCCTTGGACTGTAACGAAGTCCAGTGTAAACTTTTGTTGTAATAAATTATTGAAATTTTAGGCCTCTTTATTCCTTCAGCCTAGCTTAACCTAAGACATCCCAAATCCTCACCTGGCGGGGGCATTTTTGTCAGTCAGGTTTCAATTTAAATGTTACCTCCTCAGAAGACCTTTCTCCTTGATCAGGTAGCCTCTCGTCCCTCCAACATGCTGACCTACTAAATTTTCATCGTAGAGTTTATCACTACTTGGTGTGTGTCTGTTGTCACTCTCCAGAGATGGCTGTAACGTAGGCTCCGTGGGCATGTGCGCCTTCGCTCAGCTCATTCAACGCTGGATTCACACACCAATGGAGTGTCTGGCACATGCTATTGAATGTTTACTGAACGAATATCTTCTGATTAATTTTTTTCTGATTAACTTTTAATTAAACTGAAATACAGAAAAAATTTTAGCTGGCCACGGAAGTAAAAGGACAGAAAGGGAACTAAAGACAAATGTCAAGTAGCTTCTCTTTGCACCTGACTCGGGCCTTTCCCTTCTAGGAAGACAATGGATGAGGAACTATGGTCAAAGTCTGTACAACCATTAGCAGAGAGGTACTGTTGGCCAATGTCCCAAATTAGTCTTATATGTGGATATAATAAAAAGCACTACTTCACACAGAAGCCCGCACATGTGCTAACCTTAGAATGTCATCTGTCTTAAATCCACATTAAACTCAACGTCATCCTGGGCTAGCTTCTCTAAACCTGCAAACTGACCTCAGTGACCTGGCTAGGTTTCAGGCACATTTGTGCCAGTAGCTATGTCACCCATTTATGGCACAATCCCTCAGGGTCTTTGAAATGAGGAAACTGAGGCTGAATAATGGTATTCATGGATTTACTCATTCCAGACACATCTGAGTGGTTACCACGCACAAGGCACCATTCCAGGCACTGAGGATATCGCATTGAAAAGGACAAACATAAATTCCTACCCCCGTGGAGCTTCCATTCTAGTGCGGGAGAAAGATAATAAACAAGATACACAAGTGAAACACAGAGTATGTTAGGTGCTAAGGAGAAAAATACAGATGGGAAGTGATACAGCGGGGGCAGCTACAATTCTAGATAAAGTAGCCAGAGAAGGCCTCACTAAGGTGATATCCCTAAGGTAATATATTGTCACTTATTTGCACTTGGATGAGGCCTTCTGTGGCTACTTTACCTGAATAGGTTATCAAATACTTACCAAATATTTGAAGTAAAGTCCTGAAAGGAGCAGAGGGAAGCCATGAAGGTATCTGGAGGAAGAGCATTCTAGGCTAAGGAAAGAACAAGTACCAAGGCCCTGAGGTCGGAGCAAGCATGGTGTGTTCAGGGACCGTGGAGGCCAGGGTGGCTCAGAGCTGAGGAGGAGGCAGCAGGAGGTGAAGGCAGAGAGGTCCACAGGGGCGCTGGAGGCATCATAAGGACTTCCACTTTTACTCTGCGTGAGGTGGGGACCCACTGAAGGGTTTTGAGGAGAGGCCTGATCTGACTCCACACAGTTGTGCTGGCTGTTGTGCTAAGAACAGAATGTAGGGGACAAGAGCAGAGCAGGGCGCCCTGCTGCAATAATCCAGGTGAGAGGGGATGGTGCCTAGGGCCAGGGTTCTACATATGATCAGATTTCTCACGTTTAGCTTTGGAGTTGACAGGATTTAGGATGAGTTGGATGTAGGGTGGGAAAGAAAAGAGTGGAGGTTTTAGAGTGAACAGCTGGAGGGATGCAGTGGCTATTTACTTCTCAGGGGGAGACGATGAGGGGAGCAGGTAGGGAGTGATGGAGTATTTCCAGCTCAGGGCGCTTCAGTTTCGTATATCTGTGATCAGACAGGGAAAACGTTGGCTTTTGGTAACGTTCTAGGAGGAACCAAGCCACACTGGCTCCACGGATAAGTCTTGGTAGTTGTTAATCCCATTAGCACACTTAAGCTCCGAACAAGGAAGCAGTGTCCGGTGATAATTTAGCCCTTTTATGCAACATGGCAATATATACTGCTTGCTACATATTTTGAGATTCAGAACTATGTTCTTTTTTGAAATTTTTTTCTATTTCCTTGTATGTCTACTTTTTAAAAAAATTTCTTTTCCTTTTTCCTTTTTGTTTAAGACAGGGTCTTGCTCTGTCACCCAGGCTGGAGTGCGATGGTACAATCATAGCTTACTGCAGCCTCAAACTTCTGGGCCCAAGTGATCCTCCAATCTCAGCCTCCCAAGTCGCTGGGACTACAGACATGCACCACCACACCAGACAATTTTTTAAAAATTTTCTTCTAGAGACAGAGTCTCTCTTTGTTGCACAGACTGGTCTTGAACTCCTGGCCTCAAGCAATCCTCCTGCCTTGGCCTCCCAAAGTGCTGGGACTACAGGTGTGAGCCACGACAGCTGGCCCTATGGTTCTACTTTTAAATGTATGATGCGACTTTTAGAAGTTTGTGGAAAATGTGTATTATGAAAAAACTATGCATGGGTTTCCAATTTTTTTTGCACCAAAATAAATTCATACTAATTTGTTATAACATGTCTGAACAGGATCAGTTCGAGGCACTAAGAAGGATGACATGAGTTTGAAAAGAGGCCCTATTACAGCAACATGAATTCTGCTAAAATTGAAGCAAGAACAAATATTAAATTATGGTGGAGCTTGGGTAGAAGAATGGCAAAATCACTGATGCTTTATGAAAAGGTTATGGGGACAATGCCCCAAAGAAATCAGCAGTTTACACCTAGAGAACTGTTTGAAGAAGGGACGAAATGATATTGAAGATGAAGCCTGTAGTGGCAGACCATCCACATCAATATTCAAGGAAAACAATTCATCTTGTTTGTGCCTAATTGAAGAGGACTGATGATTAACAGCAGAAACAATGGCCAACACCATAGACATCTCTATTAGTTCAGCTTACACAATTCTGACTTAAAAAATCAAAGTTCAGCGAACTTTCCATTCCACCCAATGGGTGCCAAAACGGTTGTCCCCAGATCCGCTGCAGACAAGAGCAGAGCTTTCAACGGAAATTTTAAACAAGTGGGATCAGGATCCTGAAGCATTTTCCTTGAAGAATTGTAACTGGACAATCTTTTCCAATACAATCCCAAAGACAAAGCACAATCAAAGCAATGGCTACCAAGAGGTGGACATGGTCCAGTTAAAGCAAACATGGGCTGGTCAAGAGCAAAGGTCATGGCAACAGTTTTTTGGGATGCTTAAGGCATTTTGCTTGTTGACTTTCTGGAAGGCTAAAGAACAGTAACATCTGCTTATTATAAGAGTGTTTTCAAAAGTTAGCCAAAGTTTTAGCAGAAAAGTGCCTGGGAAATCTTCACCAGAGAGTCCTTCTCCACCACAACAATGCACCTATTCATTCCTGTCATCAAACGAGGGCAATTATTTGAGTGTTTCAATGGAAAATCATTAGGATCACTTTATAGTCCTGATTTGGCTCCTTCTGACTTATTTTTGTTTCCTAATCTGAAAAAGGGCCAGGTACAGTGGCTCACACCTGTAATCCCAGCACTTTGGGAGGATCACTTGAGGCCAGGAGTTTGAGACCAGCCAGTGCAACATAGCAAGACCCCGTCTCTACAAAAAATAAAAAATAAATCTTTAAAGGTCACTCATTTTTCTTTGGTTAATAATGTAAAAGAGAGTGCATTGACATGGACACATTCCCAGAATATTCAGCTCTTTAGGGATGGATTAAATGGCTGGTATCATCACTTACACAGTGTCTTGAACTTCATGGAGCTTATGTTAAGAAATAAAGTTTTTATTTTTTATTTTTAATTCCATTTTCCATGAACCTTTTGCAGTCCCCTTGTCTATCCTATCCTTTTCTTACACTTTCTTCCCCCAAGCTGTATCGATTTCTGCCATAACCCTCCCCAATATATTTATTCCCCTGCCATTTTTTCTTTTTAAAAATAAAGATGTAGTGAATTCCCCTTTCTCTGTGCCAAGGACCCCCTAATTCTTTCCACTAATAACTAATTAACGTCTCACAACTTCTACTGTTATAAACTGAGCTCTTTCAAGTACTAGAAATCTCATTTCAAATGAAACTGAATATCAAAAGATTAAGATCTGAACAGCAAAATAACAATTACTTCTTATCTCCAACTGGAAATAGCCTTTTTCCTCACCATTCTGTTTAGAAAGGTGAGGAAGGGTAACAGAACAAGAGGGGATTTGTCTAAGCTGTTTAAACCAGCTGGTCTATGTAGTATACATTGAAATTCTCTCAAATAAAGGCCTCACAGTGCAAACCTATACACAAAGCAATGATTCTACACTGGTTATTTAACACCCTAGGGCATTTCTAAGTTACTCAAGAGCCTCGAAATGGTTAATTTTAAACAACCTTAAATTTTAAAAAATTAGCCATAGTTACATCACTTAGAAAGAGTGAGGATAGGAAAGAAATTGTCTTGAAATTTTCAACAGTAAAGAAATCAACTCTAAACAGTTCAGAAGTATGGGTCTTAATTTGTGAGTATATAACTAGGAGTCAAGACAAGACTCTACTCCCTGACCGGACATTAGAAAATTGATTTTCTCTCTTTCTGAGGCCAAAGCTGAGTTAGCCGATTTCTTACCAGACACCAGCTAGTAATCTACGTTTCCCGCTTCTCCTTCAACTAGGTGTGGCCAGGTGACTGCTTTTGCTGATTTTGTGTGGGAAGTGGTATGTATCCTTTCCAGGTCTGGCCATAAACCCCTTGAGCTTGACTCCTCCCTTCCATCATCTTCCAGTGGAATGCTGAAGGCCAAGGGAGCCTTGGGATCCACATGAAAATGGCAGAACTGCTGGAAGCTTGGTTCCTGAAGGACAGTGTGGAGAAGAGCTCTCCTACCCCTCCCACCTGACTGACTTGGACCCTCAGTGGACTGTTCGTGAAGGAGCGGTACGGTTTTATTGTGTTAAGCTACTGATATTTGGGACGGGTTTGTTGCAGCAGTTAGCCTACTTGAACTAATACAAAAATTGGTAGTGAAATGGGATGCTTGCCACAGAAATCTGACACTGATTTGGCGGTCAAGAAGGCAATTGATATAAAAGGCTGGAAACATGGAGATTTGCTACTGGGGGGGGGGGGGATATGGAAAAACTGTGTTCTGTGGCAATTTGGATGGTTGGCTACATTAACTCCACAGCCTGAAGCTCCGGCCTAAGAGGAAGACTTGAAAAGTCATGCTAGTGTGCTGCGTTTTACTTTATATGCGTTACGCGGAAGACCTAAGCTTGGGAAAGAATTGACCGGTTACAAGCAGAAATGAAAAGAGCCAAAACACCTGGGGCCTTGAGGGTTGTAAAAAACCAGTTTCCTTCTTGTAGACCCCAGATAAGAGCTAAGGAGACAACCCTCAGGTCCCCAGACTTATGCCAGCAGTAAGCTGGCTAGGAAAGCCGTGCCAACCCCCAGGGGGAGCAAACTCAACAGCTACTCAGGAGGGGCCATGGACAAGGGAGTTTCCTCTAAACTGGATGATGAGAATCTTAAATAAAGCACTTCATAATGCCTGTCCAGCATGATTGTCTAATTGCTGGAGACAGTAAAGGCTTCTTTCCCATCCTAAGTTCAGAGTTTGTCAGACCTTAAGGGGCCACAATCAAGACCTGAAGAAGACAGGGCATTGCAGGGGACTCTGGACTTTAAAGGTCAGCGGACTGCCCAGATGGGATATGGGGGCCATCTCCCTTGGGGAAAGGTTATGTGTGGTCTACGTACAGGGTGAAATTGAAGGACTGCTACCTGACCACCAAACTGTACTTCTAATCTCCCTGGGTACACAAGTCAATTCTAGTTCACAAGCCCTCTCCCTGCCACCCCCTTGCGGTTTGGTGTGGTCATGTGACTGAACGAATGTGGGTAGAGAAGTGAACATCACTTCCAGGCCTAGTACATAAAAACTCCCATGTACAAACTTGTTCTTTTACCCTGGTATGCCAGCTGGATGCTGACGTCAAAAGGCAACCTTGGAAGCCACGTACTGAAGAACCTGGTAGGCTAGGACCCTAAGGACTAGCTGCATGGGGCAAAGCCCTTCCCCCACATCAGACTGTCGGATGAGCTAACTCACCTCTGGAAATTCCATTTAGCATCCTCAAATCCCTTAAATGATACAATGAATACTACTGGCTCACGCCTAATGAGCACTTACTTTGTGCCAGCTATTCTTCTAAGCACTTTACATATATTAACTCCTTTAAGCCCTACAACCACACTGACAGTCTTCATTTTACAGATGTGTAAACTCATGAACAGAAAGGTTAGACAATTTAGTCCTGTGACCTAGCAAGTGGCAAAGCTACAATTCAAACCCAAGCAACCTAGCTCTAGAGACTAGTCTTAACCACCATACAGGTGTTATCTCTATTACTGTGCATCAACTGCATTTGCAGTTACAAAATGCACATATTTTAGATGGGGTCTCGCTCAAGTGATCCCCCCACCTCAGCCTCCCACGTAGCTGGGAGGTGTCACCACACCTCGCTCTAAAATACACACCTTTTACATCAGCAGATAGCTGTCCTCCTGCAATGGTTCTCTGAAGTTAGTGGCTCCGAGATGCCCATTTTTTCTGGGGTTCAGGCATGTGCCACAAGTCACGGTATAAATTATTTAAAGGGGCAGGGAGATATACATAAGGACAAAAATAACCACCTCAGTGTAAAAGAAATTCATCAAACAGAAGTCTTATGATAAAAACTTTATTGTCTTAAATATCAAATGTTTTACACACCACTTTTTCTTCAGAAAGTTCCTATTAAAAAAAGAAAAATAAAATAAAGTGTTTTGATTATTTAGGGCTGACTTACATTTCAGTATGTGACAAATATTCAAACCCAAATACATCTAGTTCACTCAGCTGCAGACAGGGCCTATGTTCAGACTCTAAACCAATGGCACAATGCAACCAACTTTGGGATTCCTGAGTTTGGTTCCCTTAAGTTCTCAGAGTTTTCCCAACTCTCAAAACCAAAGCATCATGGGAATGACTGAGCCACTGGCAAGCATACTTTGCCCATCAGCCTAGTTCTTCTAAGATGCAGTAGTATCAAAGCTTAAGAAAAGTCAGAAAATCTTGTAATATATGAGCAACTAAAAGAACATACAAGGGGTGGGAAGAAAAGGGGGGGGGTTTATTTGCTAAGATTTGCCAAATATGGCTACAAAACTGGTAAACAAACCTTCGAGTGCAAAGGCCATTAGGCCAACTTGCTAAGAAATCTGAAATAAAAACGAGCAAATCAATTCTCATTGAAGGTACACAGTGGAAAAAAAGCAACTCAGTATGTTGAATTGCTCTGGGTGTATCACCAGAACAATTTCATAAGGATGATCAGGGCTGTAGAGAATGGAAACCTAATCAAATGAGGTCTCAGATGGGTGGCAAACTCAGAAAGCTGGGGAGCCTTCAAGAAAGGAAAGAGTCTCGTCTGCATCAGGTACTCACAGAAAGAATCTGGAAACAAACTGATCTGACTGCTTCTGGCAGGAAGTACAACTCTACCTTTAGGCCACATTCATTCAGGGTTGCATGTAAAGCAAGCTCTTATAAACAAAACAGTTTCCCATTAGAATTACCTTAGCATGCTCCCTCCCCAAATTAGCTAATGAAAACCTTACCATACATATTTAAAGAAACATAGTTCTGTTTAAATTATCCTAATTTTGTATTCCGTAACCCCACATCCCTGATCTTCTGTAGTTTAATTTTAGGTAAAAGAAACATTCTCTAACCCTTATGTCCTTGAACTGTTTTCTTTGCAGATTTCATTCCATAAGATGGTGCTCTAAAACTTACCAACTATATCCTTTCCTGTTCTACAGCCCCCCGAGGGTCTAGATTACCACTTACCAATATATAACTGATAAAACTTTGTGCAAGTTTCCTAACTGTAAATCTCAGAAGTCACTAGTTAAGATCCAGAAATTCTACCTGTATGCTTCAGGATGACATTTACTGTGGCATTTTAAATAATGGGTTAAAGACTGTCCCTTTGGCAGAGCTGTCCTATGGACAGACTTAGTAGAGCCCTGCATCCTCCCGTAAATCAATCCTGTCCACCACCCAATCCCAACGCCACTGCTTGCTACATTTTCTGCTCTAGATTCCCATTTTCACATGCTGCACTCAGCTGCTTTAAAATAGCACATCCTACAGAATCCTCTGCTGAAGTCCCGTTAGCCCAGATGGCCAGTCCTGAGCAGCCGTGCTCACAAAGGTGGTGCGGGGAAAATGCTGCAGCACGCTTCCTCTCTACCCTGCATGCAAGGGGGTCCTGACGGAAGGAAAGGCTGTCACTGGTACATTTTACGGTCATCTTCCATTTACCTGTTGCCCTTCTATCCTGCCCATTCCCTCCTCCCCCAGCATTATGATTTCTCAATACCTGATCTACCAAATGTTACATTTTTTGTTGATTTCTGATTCCACTTTTTTAAAAACAGATTTTTTAAGAGACTTGAAAGTTCATAGCATCTAATTCCATTGTGAGCCTGATTTTCCCAGTCTGCTCTGAAATGAAACCAACTCTTAATGACTTTCTAAATAAAAGCATGCTAATAAGCAAAAATTGATCTTGCTTTTGAAGCTAAAATGTTTCATGTCTCCCCACTAAACTGAAAGCTTCATAAGGGCAGGGTTCCAGTGTGCTTCAGTCACCCCTGGATCCCCAGAGTTCACCAGTGCCTGGCATACAAGCACTCACTGTTTGATGAATGAGTCAAAAGTACTAAGAATTCTTGTTCAAAGACGCATACTGCATAGCCTTCAAGAAAGTACTAATTTCCTTTCAAATATATAAGATTTTCTTGAACTTTTTCTCTCCCTTAACCAACACACTGATAGTACAACAAAGAACATAACAGCTAAAAACGGTTTTTGGTACATGTGATGCAAAAGTATCTTTTTTTTTTTTTTTTTTTAGGAGACAGTCTCCCTCTGTTGCCTGGGCTAGAGTGCAGGGGCGTCATCATTGCTCACTGTAGCCTCAAACTCCTCGGCTCAGGCGATCCTCCTGGCTCGGCCTCCCAAGTGGCTGGGACTACAGGCACACACCACACGCCCAGCTAGTTTTTAAAAATTTTTTGTAGAGACAGGGTCTTGCTGTGTTGCTCAGGCTCAAACATCCATATTTTAATCCTTCTG
The DNA here is from genome assembly GCA_004363605.1 of Indri indri. Classification (NCBI taxonomy): domain Eukaryota; kingdom Metazoa; phylum Chordata; class Mammalia; order Primates; family Indriidae; genus Indri; species Indri indri. The sequence goes on from RJWJ010004356.1 coordinate 25,857, forward strand.
TCCAGAGAAATCTAGTGATTTGATGTGAGCAACTCTGAATCAACTCAAAAAAGGTAAGCCTTAGGACCACTTTAAGTAGGCCCTCCATTTACAGGAGGACTATCTTCAAACCTTTCCTCTAACACTCCCATTTTCACTCCCCACCAAAATTTGACGCCTCTGCTATTCAGAGATACTAAGGCACAAAAGAAAATCACGTACATCAAAGGTTCACTCCTAAATTCTTTAGTTTATTCAATGAACCCCTAGTAAAACCTATTGAGGGACCACTAAAGTAGAAAAATTGAACCATGATTTTACATTTCCAGTTCCCTCCCAAGGACTTTGAATTTATTATACTTGGTTATCAGGAATTGGCATTAATTCTCAGGAAGGAAAAGCAATTTTATTTTATAGAACCCTTAACATGAAAGGTAACATTCGTCTTCCAGGAAGGGAAGCTCTTGATAACTTTGTCTTTCTAGTTCAGCCTCAGACTACATTAACTCACCAAATTCAAAACAAAATTTGGCTTTTTGGTGATTATTTGTGCTAGTAAACAGCAGAATGCATAATCTGGTCAGCTTCTCTTAGGACGCATAGCCAGTGATAGCGAATCTGAAATGTGCAGCAGTTCAATTACCCTGCTCACCCTCACCACAGGTGGCAAACAGGTAGGAAAAGGCAATCAGAATGCGCCACAACTTTTCCGGCCAGTGATTTGCATGGCTGTTTGCTATATACATGGTGGGATAAAAGCCACCATAAGTGAATTATGTCTACAGATACAAAAATTGCTCAGTTTTTAATCTATATAAAATTAACTAAGATATTTGTCAATCACCTTATGTATATGATAGCTTATACATGTATACACAGACACGAGCTACAAAGTTAAACTAAATTTTTATGGCTTTCACTGGACATAGAAAGCTGTGGTAAGGGAAGAACAGGCAGGTTCCACTGGTTATCATAAAATCAGTGACACAAAGCCTCATATTCCATTTCTATGCACCCTTTTGCTAGAGAAATGCTTTGGGAAAAAAACATATGGGGGTGTTTCCTTCAGTACATCAGGAGACAAGGAGCTCTAGAAAGTGCTGTGAGCTGCAAGGCAGGACAGTTTTAACACATGCACTCACCATCTACCCAGCTTCCTTTGCCAAGCAACTGGTTATCTTTACGTGTTAACAGCTAAAGCCCAAACTGGAATGAAGGCTGTTGGCTGCCTGGAAACACTCCTTAACAGTGTCAATGGGCAAAATCTACAGCCTAGGTATAGCTGCTGTATGGTTAACCAAGCACATCCTTCTGCATAGGAACCAACTTAATGGAAAATGGCACAAGTTCTACAGGAAAATCTCTTTGGTGAATAAACAGAGACCACCCCTGCAGGGAAGTGCTGACCACAGAACTGCACACTACCTGGTCATGGTAAAGGAGCTGTCCAGTAAAGCTGCCCATTACTGGTTATGGCTGGCTGTTATCAGTTCCATTGGCAACCACAGGAGTTAACAATGATTTGATCTTATTTTTACAAGTTAACTTGTAATTTCTGCACTTCTGGAGCTCTTAAGGTGTTAAACATTGAAAAACTGACAATGAAGGTTTACTAGTGTAATATTCCTTAACATCCTTTGCATTCTAGGACTGCTAAATTTAAAAGTTACCCAAAATCCTAATGGCGTTAACAATTTTATTTTCATACAAATGGACAAGATTTTAAAAATCAAAAGCAAATTATGAAAAAAACAGTAATGGTGAGAGCTGGGTATGGTAGTATACTGTGAGGCCAGGAGTTTGAGTTCAGCCTGGGCAACACAGTGAGAATGAGAACCCATCTTTAAAAATTAAAAAAAAAAAAAAAAAAAAAAAAAAGACAAAAATGGACAGGGATCTGGATATTTGGCAAGTGGGTTAAGCTCATTCAAAGTATTCCTAACAAGAATACATGTACAACTATAGATCTATTCAATTTTCTCCTAAAAATAAATATACATACATCAAAAGCTATTGCAATGAAATCTTTTCCAGACTGCTATTATATATTCCACCTGGGACTGTTTACCAAATCTCCACATTGTAAAAGTTCAGTGGCCATGCTGCAGAACAGAGTGCCAAAGTATGTTCTGCTCACACAGAAAACCACAAGGTCCATCTTTACACAGAAGGCCTTTTGGGAGGAATCTATTGTCATTAATAAGTTGCCCCACCCCCACCCACCCAACCTCAGGGTTCCAAAGATTTATAAGCTTAGAATACATTCCAAACCACCACTCATAAAGCAGATATAGGGCCCCATTGCATTGCTACTAGATTTTGCTTCAATCATAGTACCAACTACTTAATTACAATCACAGCTCTAAGAGTCAGTTGACAGAATCCTATAAGCAGTCTCCTAGTGCATTTTACATCTTTGGTGTAGGGCAGGTGAAAGTGTCTATAAGAAGTGATTGTCTAAAAGAACATCTTAAAGACAACCTGGTTAACCTGCTCTTCTGAGTGCCCTCTAGAAAGCAGTAAACTAAACTCCTTCCGTTAACCTCAACCATTTCCTAACTTCTTAAAGGATCATGATGAATCCATGGCTTGCCACCACAACACTAAAGTCTTACAGAACACAGACAAACATCATAGCAGAAAGAAAGAAGCTGGGATAGGGTAGAAGAGAAATATCTCTCAATTAAAATTTCAAAAACTCCTGAGATATGAGCTTCCATTTTGATTGTGCTCAATGACTTGAAATTTAATAGAAAGAACAAGCTTTCAAAGAGTCAGACTTAAGACAAAATCATTTAACACTAACTTGAGAAATCACTCTTTCAAAATTTGTTTCAAACGTGTTACAAACTATAACCTGGAATAAGAAATTATCATTCTCAAAGTTCTTTTCAATAAAACCAAGATTTCAGATTCCTGCTAGGTACCTAACACTTTATTTATATTCCAGGAAAGAATTATGTAAAAACCTATCCAGTAGGATTATTGCACAGTGGGGCCCACAGGACAATGATTTCCAAGGGCTAGTCCTTATATATAAAAAAAAGGCCACAATAAATACATCTATATATTATGCCCCACTCTAACTTGACATGGTAAACGCAAATATGATGAGTCTTGCTTAAAAAAGAAACTCCTGAGAAAAGAAAGGGATGGAAAACTCTACCAAGGCCACTTAGTCAGAAACTGCAATTACTATTTCCACTGCTATGAAGGACACTCACCAAATAGACTGACTATTCCAAGCACCAAGATGAACCAGTGACAAGGTTATCATACTTCAGAGTATTTCACTCAGATCACAGCTCAAACCGAGCTTTTGAAGAACTTCCTAGTAGAAGATAAGTTTTGAAAGGAAATAAACTGCTGCCAATCAACCCATTAGCTGAACTGAAGTTCATAATTAGTCATTAAGGGTTGAGGTGTTATCAGAGAGATGCTAGCAAACCCAGTCTCTAGTAAATTCCAGTGTTTAGGCCATTTGTTTTTCTCTCACAGTTCTTGACATCTGCAAATGGAATTACCGTTTTTTTTTCTTCTTTAATCTGGGTAGCACCATATTTCACTCTAATGCTAATTCCCCCACAATGTCCCACCCAATGTAATAAATATATTTGGCAATCCACACAGAAGCCTGTAATGCACAAAGTAGCTCAAGTTTTAAACCCTCCCACTCACTCTATTAAAATGTCAAATCCTAAGCACACAAATAAAAACATACCACTCTAGGAGATATTATTCAATTATTCTTCAATTTCCTGTTATAATTGATGAATCATAATACACAGAGCACTGGGTATAATTCCAAACACCAAACTATGTGGTCAAAAGTTTCTAAATTGACAAATGAGTCAACAAGCCATACCTTGCTGACTGCACGGACACACAGTTACGGTGTGGAGTTGATCTGTTTTTAGCTGCATAGGTGGTGGGATTTTTCTCATGGCTTCTGCTTTCCAAAGCATTCACTCTCATTCTAAAATGGTATGCTATACACAAAACCATCCATTTTATTCCAGAATACATCATCGTAATGAGAATAAAAAGCTTTGTATGCACATATTGCCAATACATTTAAAAAGGCCCAAATTTTAACAAAGAGAATAGACAAATTCATCAGACAAGAGATCATAAATTACTTTGGCCGAAAAAAACCTCTTAAAAAAAATCTGGCTCAACATTCTGCTTGCAGGTTTCTACATATACTGTATATGTGGTGAGTGTGTATGTGTGTGTATATAGAGAGAGCTTTTTTCTTTTTTTTTTTTTTTAAGGGAATGGAGTATGGTCTAGCCCACTTTCCCATAGTTATGTAGGAACTACAATGTTCTTTGCTAGCAAAACAAGAAGTGCAAGGTCTGCATTTCCACCAACTTGATGCAAAGCCCGAAGAGCTTCCTGCAAAGTGAAGCCAGCACGGAGAATCCGGTCAATATCTGTGGCAGGAAAAATTAATGGTGGAAGAACGGAGGGACTTGATGATGGATGGCTGGTAGGTGGTACATATTCAAGAAATGGCCTCACAGCTTCAGGACAGACATTTTCTCCGGTTTCAGGTCTATCTGTTACTGGATTTTGTATGCCCTGACCCAGGTCTTTAACCAATATGAAACTGGATGACAAAGACCTAGTTTGCTCAGAAGTCTGATTGAGTGTATCCTCCTCACCTGCTAAAAGTTTGGGTGAAATTTCTACACCTGAGGTGCAGTGTAATTGATTGGACGTTTTAGCTGACGTTACAGTGACAGAACTGTTCTCATTTGATTCCCTAGATTTGGGGATACCTTCCTTATCAGTTGACAGGCCATCACCTGGACCCCCGGAGTTTATATTTTCTACATCTTCTATTCCAGTGCCAGGTGAAGTGCCTGTTAATCCCTCTGCCTTCACTGACACAGATATGGCCTGATGAAAGGAGACTTGTGGACACTGTTCATCCTGGGTAAGATGCTCATTTTGGGTACATTTTTCAGAAAGGCCCTTAATACCAGTTTGGCCATCTGCTACTGCTTCTGATTGACAGATAATTTCTTCAGATGGATTTTCGGAAGCTGGTTTACTACTAATAACCAAAAGTTCATGCAGTTCTTTCAAGGCTGCTGTTATAGATGAACAAGATTCTTCTGTTGACTCCACAGAGGGCTGACAATTGCTACAGACACTCAGAGAGGGGGAGTAATTGCCATATTCTTTATTTGTTCCAGACCTTTCAACATTACTTTCTGGGGGCTGTGAATCTTGAGTGGAAAGGGAATCCAAAATTTCAGGTGAAGGGTTACATTTTGATGTTTCTATTTCCATCAAGGGATTATCTGAAGTGAGATCTGATGCACTGATGTTCTTGACATCGGCATTCTGACTGCCTGCAGAATTAAGCACAGCAACTAGGGACTGTTCAACAACATCTATTTCCATAAGTGTTTCTGAATTTGAGCAGCCAAAGCATCCTGAAGGTAGAATACTTTTCTTTGTACTTGGAAGATCCACATTCTGCTGCAGCCTATCTCCTTTCATTGTAGCTTCCAAATCAACAATTTTTTGTTGGTTCTGTTGCCTTTCTCCAGGAAGTTCAAGGTCCCCTATGTCACAAAGATGTTCTTGGTCACAAGGAGCATTCTGTTGTACAACCTTATATTGTTCATTCCCTGGTTCTTCGTGCTGCTGAAGGCCATTCACTTGACTTAGGTTCTGATTTTCCGGATGCCAACCTTTTTCACCTAGAAACATCTGTGGTTCATGCATCCTAGTAGTTGTGACAGATAAATTAGTTTCCTGTCTTGTATGGAGATGAAATTTGAGGCCCTGGGTGCTTTTTCCAGCAGATTTCTCGAGATTATCTGCAACAAATGCTTCTTCGGGCAAATTCTGCAAAGGCGTTGCTGAACTCTGGTCTGCTGGAGCATGGTCTATTGAAGAAGCATGATCAGAGTGATCCTGCAGAGGAAGATGTTCTTTCTTTTTGGAATTTATCTGGAATTCAGTTGAAGCCTTCAGAGCCTTCACAGCTTTAGGTTCGATGCTTTCTGGGTCACTGGGTTTGATAGGGCAGACTGAAGCAGAGACAGAGCGAGCAAGACTCATAGGATTACCAATCTCGGTACTCTGTCCTGAAGGATGGGCTGGATGATTAAATCCATCTGAAGTTGGTACTGATGACATTCCCAGTGAGGTAGATTCTTTACCGCTTTTCTCTATATGGAACAAAAGAGAAAGGAAGAAGATTCATTAGCAAGTAACTAAAGCTATTAAATTATCAAAGGATACAAATCGAAATAGCGCAGAATAAAATCAGTCCTTAAACTTGGGTTTCTCTTATACTAATAGATATGATTTTAAAAATAGAAGAATTTTTTCACTGTGGTAGACAATTTAACATCACAGCATCAGAATAAGAGATAGGCATGTTCTTAATAAAACATGCATAGGTAATTCAATATGACTGAGTACCATTAACATGCATTCACGTAATGGCTGAGTTAGTGCTCAAGGCTGAAAGAAATTTATGTACCTTTATTCCCAGTGAGTCTAGAACTCTAGAATAGTTTCTCCAAGCGTATTTTCTTCACCATTTTCCCTAAAATCAGCTGGGATGCTTATTAAGGATGCAGACTCTGGGGTAAAGTCCTTGAGAATAAAGCCTGGAATCTGCATTTTCAGTAAGCTTCTCAGTTGATACTTAAGGACATTATAGATCTTGAGAAACTTTACAGTAGAATGATCCTCATGCCAAAGCATTTCTCCTATTCAAATATGAACACTGAGCTTATAAATGAGAAGTCTAAACCAGAAATACTGGGACAGAGCAGGAATTATACAGAGAAATAAGAGATTTTTTTAGAGACAGTGTCTCGCTCTGTCATCCAGGCTGGAATGCAGTGGCATCATCACCACTCATTGCAACCTCGAATTCCTAAACTCAAGGGTTCTTCCTGCCTCAGCCTCCCAAGTAGCTGGGACTACAGGCACCCACCACCATGCCTGGCTAGTTTTTCTCATTTTTTGTAGAGACAACGTCTCAATAAGTTGCCCAGGCTGGTCTCAAACTCTTGGCCTCAAGGGATCCTTCCACCTCAGCCTCCCAAAGTAGTGGAATTACAGACATAAGCCACTGTACCTGGCTGAGAAATAAGAATTTATGTAATGCTTGGGGACTGCTAGAAGACAGAGAAGAAAACATTCGATATTATTTCTAGCCACGTTTCCCCCGAATCACAGTAAAACTATGTGAGCATCTGACTCAGAGAATAAAAGTAAAGCTAATGATCAAATGGATTAAATCCCAGTCAACACCCCACCAAATAATGCAACTTTAAAAGGATTATTAGTTATTTTTATCACATTAATAGAGTATTACTACATGAAGAACATTCAAGTGTTTTAAGGGAAGAGGAATGTGAGTGGGGCAGTGGAAGAGGATAATTCATTAACGGTTTTTCAATAGGCAATGACTATTTAGATTCATTGCAACTTAATGACCACTCAAACAAGATGACAGGCTTAAACACTAGCTTAAACATCATAATGATATCATCAAACATCAGTTCCTAATAATGTTAAGTTCAGATTTAAAGGAAAAGAGAAAAAACCCATCAGCTCCAACTCTCCTTTTGCCACGGATACAGTTAAAAATTGACTTCTATGCACTTATTTTAAGATCTTTAATTAAAAGTCAAAAGACTGGTGACAAAATTGACCTCACAATACAAACTATTAGGGCAGATGCAACTCAAACACTTTGTGCTAAATGTTAACATGCAATGTGGAGGGGGGCTTGATCCTGACTTAAATTATGAAGCAATGCAGTTGTATTCAAATGGCTTTAAATCATTCTAATCAAACACTGGTTAACAGCATGAGAAGACAAAGCACTGAGTCAGGAAGTTATTGACTTTTTATGAAACAATCTTACCTTAAGTTTAGGGGTACACAGGAAAACAGCATTTGTCTTAGTTTAAACTATATGCATTAGAGTCTAGAAAGTTATTAGTTTTATTTATCAATCTCTTAATGCTGACTCTGGAAGAGATTCAATTCTGAACTAATGCTAACAGAAAAAATACTGTGTAGTGAAATATCCATGTTACCAACAGAGAGGTATGATAACAGCCTTCTGGCACTGCCACACCAGTTACAACAACCAGGTGAGGTCAAGGTGCACATGGCCTCAGTGGATTTTGTACTCACTACGAAAGCAGCATATAATCCTCCTGTTGCCGAGGTCAGTTTCACTGGCTTAAGTTCTAAATGTAGGGAAGGACTGGGTCAATTTACAGAATGATAAGAGAAGTAGATGATATTGGATATTAAGATTAAACTATGCCTGCTTTTAACCCATCCTTAGAAGGGAAGAGAAAAAAAAGAAAGAGAAAAAAGAAATTAAATGCTATGTATCTAATTACAACAAGCCTGCAAACTGCTATCAAGTCCTAGGTTGATAGTTTAAAAGACCACCTTTCTTCCTCTTGGTAAATCAGCTGATATACTCAGGTCAACATTTACCAAATTTACACCACAGGGAAATGGAAGGAGAGTGCCTTCTATGGAAAATCTGTCAGGCCAGGGACAGAGGGAAAAGTGAAGTCTTAGATCCTGTTGCTGAGAGAATAAAATATAAGTTCTGCCTATATTACTGACTCTGTGACTCTCGACAAGTCCCCTGGGCTAAGATTCTATTTCTTCAATAGAATTAAAATTTCTGCCCCTCTGTAATTCCAGGTAGTTATGTGCAATAATGTGAAAAAAGAGCTCTCAGTTTTTCAGAGGAAAGGAACTTATGAAATTCAAAAAGTATAGTTATCTCCAATGACAAAGTGCTGTGAGACCAATATTCTCGATCTGACATTCATAATAGTCAGATGTGGTAGGTATAATGGATGCTGTTTCTACTGGGATTTTTTTCACCCTTGCATTGTTCTAATAATTGATAAAATTTTAAACAGGAATTTATACTTACATATGTATGTATGCATGCCAACATATAAATGTATATACAGGCTAGTTGGAACCAGATTAAACAAGATGAAATGGTGAATGACAGAAGCTAACTTCTAAAACTGCTGCAGACACAGAGACTTTCAGACCATAGATGACAACTGGATGGAAGGCTTAACGTGGTGTCTATAAATACCTGGTCTGGGGCCCACTCCAGCTGCAGTACACACACACTACATGCATCATGGCTTCTGACGCTCTGTTTGAATTAGGAAACAGACAAGCAAACTTGGGTTAACAATGCAAACCACACAGCATGCAGGGTTATAGTCTCCATTCCTTGCCATCTTTAAAATCGAACTGGTAGAGTGAAAGTTGGGGAATGTTTCTGTAGTTTGGACATCCAAAAGATTTGTTGTTGCTTTAATTCTCTCACAATACACAAAGCAATGTATCAATTTCAACAGATTTTTAATACAACTTGGAAAAAAATTAATTTTACACACACACAGAGGATTCATGGGCAAACGTGAGACAGGTGAAAAAAGTAAACCTATTAGATGGAATTATTAATACATGATAAAAAAAAATCTTCTTATGGAGGAATGGTGAGTCAGCACACATAACAGTTACTTTCCAAATTTCTTTCTCAGTTGAGATTAATTTTTAGAAGAAAACAAACCAAACCTGATTAAATTCTATCCTGACCTTTACCTTTTACTCAGTTTTTAGATAACATATGAGATAGAGCTCCCACTCTGAATTATTTTTCAATTAATAGAAAAGATAAAGATACTTTGGTGTAAAGTATCTACCAAAAAAGCAGCTTTAAACAAATTACTTTCATCTATGTCCGGAGTTTTGATTTTGATGATACCGGAAAAGTCAATGTTCTAAACAAACAGGAACTGATGTTGTAAAATTATTTAACTATTTAAACATTCCAAAAACTATCATAAACCATATACATCAGCAACAGAAGGTTACATGGGTAAAAAGCCATTTCCTTTTAATCTTTTGAAATTGGTATAGCCCCTTCACTGAGCCTGAACACATCGTGTATCTGTTTTAATCCCCTAACCTTCTTATTGAAATAAGGTAATTACAGAAAGAGGGTAATTGTTATTAGTAGGTTAGAAAACACTGCTATCATCAGCTAATATTTCTTAAATAATACCAGCAAAACTGTAGAGGTTAAAAAAAAAAAAAAGGAATTTCATGAAATGGTAATGTAGTCTCATATTAACACACTGTATTATGACTAAGATGACAAATTACCCCCAAAAATGCAAAATGTTGTAAGTGGGTGTATCAAAATCATTCAAGCTTACTTTGCTGAGAAGAATTAAACTATTAAAGTTAGTCTCTCCCTGTCTGATTGTTCAAAATTCCCCCCTTCCTACAAAATACTTAAGTCGCCACCAAAACTACACTTTGTGTGTAAAACTGAGCCCAAAGGTACTGGAGTAGATTCTAAACAAGGCCAGTTTGGAAAACTCCATCTGTTACCCAGGCCCATTTTAAAGAAGCTCAAGGATGGGCATCTGAATGTTCTCCAGTAAAACAGTGGCAAACCCTGGCTTATTTTTAAAGTTCATACCTCTTTTGTCTTTAGAAGAAAGCTATTCCCTAAACCCATAACTCTTAAACATTTTAATGTACTAGAAAAAGCAATGAGTGATTATCAGTCATTCTGAAGAATAATTCAAGCTCAAGACTTTAAAATAACCCAAACTTAATATACTTAATTTTTTTTTTTTTTTTTTTGAGACAGAGTTCCACTCTACTGACCAGGCTATGGTGCCATGGCATCAGCCTAGCTCACAGCAACCTCAAACTCCTGGGCTCAAGTGATCCTCCTGCCTTAGCCTCCCAAGTAGTTGGAATGACAGGTGCGCACCACCATGCCTAGTTTTTTTTCTATTTTTAATGGAGACGGGGTCTCACTCTTGCTCAGACTGGTCTCAAACTCCTGACACCTCAAAAGATCCTCCCTCCATGGCCTCCCAGAGTGCTAAGATTACAGGTGTGAGCCACTGCACGGCCAGCCCTTAAAAGTTAATTCTTTTCAGCTTCTAGAAAATTCATCCCAGGTGTGAGCCACCATTGCCTGGCTACATACTGCCCTAATATGGCCTGATGACACTACTATGATCTCAGTTTAAGAGCACAAAACACTACATTTTGATTAATGTTCAATTTATGCTTCTTATTGTTGGTTCTGTCTTTGGTGGCAGCAATTTCAGTAAATATTTTTAAAGTTGGGGCTGCTTAGTTACAGTAGCAATGCTATCCTTCAAAATAAATAGGCCTAAGAAATTTTCAGGGAAATATTACTGACCTCAAAAGTTAGTGTCTGCTATACTGTCATAACTTTCTTTAGGGAAAGAAAAGCACAAGATATTTTAGGAAGTTACCAAAATATGTCTAGGCAGGCCGGGTGTGGTGGCTCATGCCTGTAATCCTAGCACTCTGGGAGGCCAAGGCGGGAGGATTGCTTGAGCTCAGGAGTTCGAGACCAGCCTGAGCAAGAGCAAGACCCCATGTCTACAAAACAAAAAAAAGTCTAAGCAAATAATGCCCCAATCTATCTTACACATAACAATGGACTTTTGTTTCTTGATCTGTTTTAACACGGAGTTTTTCTTTACTGTATTAAGAGATGGGAAGGAGGAAGTAAGAAGACAAACAATGAATACATCTACTACTACAGGACGATGAGACCGATTACAAACTGGAAAGGTCACTATCCTCCTGAAGCTTGCATGTCCCTGCTCACCCACCCACCAGTCAAGTATTATTCAAGAGGTAGGCCGTTCCAAATACCTGCATCCTCTACTGATTTTTGAAGGGCTTCAGCTAATTCTTGGTCTGCAATCTCCTCTGGCCGCATATCCTCTCGATTGGCCCCAGCACCGTATGCCAACCGGGCACATTCTGGTAGCTCTCCCTCAGGAAGGAAGGTGGTTTGTGAGCCTGTAGTGCCGATCACGAGTACATTTTTCTTGAGGTCAATGGAACACTTAGAAGGAGGAAAACAAAGAATGGTGATAGCAGATAAAACATCATGCAGAAAGATTATGATCCCAAATTTAAAACTTCATTCAGGCTGGTGTGGTGGCTCATGCATATAATCCCAGCACTTTGGGAGGCTGAGGCGGGAGGATAACTTGAGACCAGGAATTTGAGGTTACAGTGAGCTATGATCAGGCCACTGCACTCCGGCCTGGGTGATGAGTGAAAGAAGCAAAATATAAGACTGTATGGCCTTGATTTTATAAGAAGTTGTTTGAAGACCCTGTCTCTAAAAAAAATTAAAAATAAAAATAAAACCTCAAACACAAAGAACGACATCGACAAGGACAGAGAAGTGCACAAAAACTAGTTTATTACAGGCCGGGCGCGGTGGCTCACACCTGTAATCCTAGCACTCTGGGAGGCCAAGGCAGGTGGATCATTTGAGCTCAGGAGTTCATGACCAGCTTGAGCAAGAGCGAGACCCCATCTCCACTAAAAATAGAAAGAAATTAGCTGGACAACTAAAAATATATACAAAAAATTAGCCGGGCATGGTGGCGCCTGCCTATAGTCCCAGCTACTTGGGAGGCTGAGGCAGAAGGATTGTTTGAGCCCAGGAGTTTGAGGTTGCTGTGAGCTAGGCTGATGCCACGGCACTCTAGCCTGGGCAACACAGAGTGAGACTGTCTCAGAAAAAAAAAAAAACAACTAGTTTATCTAGAAGTATTTAACCTTTAACTGGATGGTACTGTTAATTTATAATTTTTTTTAATACTCAAAGTTCACAGGAAAATAATTTTTACAGGATATAGCTTACATGTATTTATTTTAAAACAAGATTTGTTCATTTCTGATTATAAATGTAGTAATACATGTTCACTGTACAAAATCTAGAACAGTGCCATGCATGATTAGCAGCCCCACCTTTAAGAACACACAAACGACTTCTTACAAAATTGAGGCCATACAGTCTTATATTTTGCTTCTTTCACTTATCACAATAAAGTACAGCTTTTATTTTAATTCCATACCAACAGTCTCAATAGCGGTGGAAGTACAAGGCAATCGCTACAAAAGTGTCCTTTATTTCATACTTATGCTATCCTCGCTTTCTGTGTATTTTTACAACTACTTAACATAGAATAGTCGTACATATCCATAAAGCTGGAGACTGCCAGTCTATACCATGACTGAAAAATAGTAACAAGTTGATAAATTGGCTTTATTTACACACACATTCACTCATGCCTTCTATTTAGAATGCTGTATCTTATTATCAGTATAATGTATCTTCTTTTACAGGAATTTAATATTTTAAAAAATAGTGACAGAAATATTTACTAGATATAAAACCCTATCATGAAAAATTTTTATTACCCAGTGGACACTGACTGCTTCTTTAATGAGAGCAGTATATCTTAAATTATTGGACTTCAGAGTAGAAATCTAAATATCAACACAAAGTAATATATTATTCTCAGCAGGGCCAGGTGGCTGACACCTGTAATCCTAGCACTCTGGGAGGCCGAGGTAGGAGAATTGCTTGAGGTCAAGAGTTCAAGACCAGCCTGAGCAAGAGCGAGACCCTGTCTCTACTAAAGAAATAGAAAAATTAGTCAGGCATTGCAGTGTTTGTAGTCCCAGCTACTCGGGAGGGTGAGGCAGGAGGATCGCTTGAGCCCAGGAGTTTGAGGTTGCAGTGAGCTACAATGATGCCACTGTACTCTACCCAGAGTGAGACTCTGTCTCTAAACAAAAACAGTATAATACTCCTGATAATGAGAAGAGCCCTGATTAAAATATGTATATATTTACATATATTTTATTCTCCCTATACTAAATAAACATTTTCAATCTCAACATATGTATACTTTCCTTAATCTTTTCTTTTAATTTTTTAGTTTCAGAGATGGGGGTCTCAATATGTTGCCCAGACTGTTCTCAAACTCCTGGGCTCAAGTGATCCTCCTGCATCAGCCTCCCAAGTATTAATAGCTGGTATTATAGGCAAGTGCCATCACACCTAACTCTCCTTCCTTAATCTTGAAGGTCTTCTTTCCAAGTACTGTTTCACAAGCATCTAAAAATACTAAAGATTTATTGAACTCACAGTAAATCATGAAAAAACTACTAATGAGAATCTTACCAGGTCTAATCGGAACTTTAAAATTACACAAGGGAACCAAATTGCCCGTTATAATCTAAAAACACATGACAAGATCAAACAGATTCACAGAAGATCTCACAAAAACTGATTCTATTTTAACTAATACATTATTTCACCCCTTGCATTACAACATAATCAATTAAAGACATTTCCAGGTTTAAAAAGTCATGCTTCTTGGTTTTCCAGGACACATAACCAATATAAATGATATGATAATGTAATCGAAGTACAAAAAGCAGATGCCAAAGGATAGTGAATCTCTTAATTACCTGATGCCGTTTAAGCATATCCAGTCCCAGAAGCATGTCCATGGGCTGTTCCTCAAGTATAGAGAAAGAACACGCCAAGAAATCTCCTTCAATTTGAACCTGAGCTAAAGCACATAAAGAAGAGAAAAGGTTACTGATGCTTACTTCAAAAGCCCCAGACAAGCTTTGGAAATGTACCTATCATTCAGTACCTTGCTTCCTACAATCAATGAAAGCCAAGACAAAGCATGCAAACAGACGGGTTAAGTATGAAAATCCAGTAAGACCAATGATCAACTTAAAAGTCAAGGGCTGGGTGTGGTGGTGCATGTCTGCAGTCCCAGCTACTCGGGAGGCTGAAAAGCAGGAGAATTGCTTGAGCCCAGGAGTTGAAGGTTGCAATGAGCTACGATGCTGCCTTTGCATTCTACCCAGGGAGACAAAGCAAGACTCTGTCTCAAAAAAAAAAGTCAATGAGGGTTAATATTAGATTTTAAATCTTTGCTGATCTGATAAGTAATTTTTTATTTCCCTGATTAATGAGGTTAAGGAAATTTTGATGTATTTAATAACCATCTGGATTTTCTCAAGTGCTTGTTCAAGTGTTTCTGTAAATTTTTATATTGTCTGTCTTACTGAGTTGGAAAACAGGCACACATATGTATGTATTTTGAATACAAATCCTTTATTAGTTATATGTGTTCCTAAAGTTCTTTCCTAGTTGGTGTTTATTCATTTTCTTTACGATGTTTTTTTGATGAAAAGTTTTTTGTTAAAAAAAAGAGAGAGATGGGGTCTTGCCACTCTGTCGCCCAAAGCTAGAGAGCAATGGCATCATCGTAGCTCACTGCAGCCTCCAACTCCTGGGCTCAAGGGCTCCTCCCCCCTCAACCTCTGAACCAACCAGTTTGTGGTATTCCTCCCCAACTCAGTCCTACTGTGCTTAGGAAAATGCAAGAATAAGGTATTTAAACTATCCTTATGCTACACAAATGATAAAGGAAACACAAAACCCAATAAACAAATATATTTCAAAAGAAGAAAAGAAAGGGCAAATGAGTAGAAAAACTATCATTTGCAATGAAAGAAAAATAACTCAAAACAGTAAGAAACCACTTTTTTATTTGTAAATTTAAGGGGGAGAACTAGTATTACTTAATAGTATTGGATATTAAGATGAGTGTTCATTCAGTGCTGGATAAACCAGACTGGTACTAGTTGGCAATATATTAAGAGCCTTAAAAGTATTCATAACTTTTAATTCAGTAGTTTCACTTATAGGAATCTTGACTGAGGAAAAACAATCAAAATGTGCATAAAACTATACTGCCACATAATAATGACAAAATATGGGGGGGAACATACCCCAAAAGTTGATCATTAAACACATATAAAACAATGCTATACATTTATGTAAATAATACCTATGAAATTCATAGTGACACTAGGAACATGTTATTAGTTTTTCCTTAAAGCAGAGTATAAAATTTTATACATTATATGACCACCTTTTATAAGAAAAAAATGCACAGAAAAAAGACCAGAAGGAGATATACCCAAATGATACTGGTGGTTAATTTTTACTAAAGGGATTTAAGGGAATTTTTTTTTGCTGCTTCTCACCCTTCGATACATTCAAAGTTCTCTACAATGAGCGTCTATTAAATGGATAGCAAAAGAAAGAAAAAAAAGAACAGTTCTGATTAGAGATGAAGAACTGAACACACACATTTATCTACATTTAATCCTAAAAAATTAGGAAAAAAGTTTTTGGGTTTTTTGTAACGCACAAATTCCTAAGGCCAAATACAATGGAAGAGATTAACAGAAACAAAATTTTGAAACTAAAAAGCAGACGACAATGAGGAAAACTGAGAGCAACCCAATTTACATCACACAACTCCTACAAGGCTTAGGAATCATCACAAGTACCTCTGCAAATAGGAGTAGAGGTGGGCCCAAAGCAGGAAGGCTGGTTGGAAGTCTGTATAGGCACAGTTAGACCTTGGGGCGTCCCCTCCTGCACTCTGCTCAGCCAGGTGACCCTTCACCCCAGCAGCAGACTAGAGGTTTATTTTCTGGAGAGGGTGAAACAGAGGCACTCTTAACAAGGTGGGCATGGAGGAAGACAGGGACAGAACAATAAGCATGTGACTAAAAACCAGGGGGGTGGATTAAGTCAAAGTCTACTGAGACTCCAGCCCTTTTCTCCCTGCCAACTTCCAGACCACCCTATAGTGAAGACCACAAGTGCCATGGCTACCCACCCAGGTCACCTTCCAAACAGCCTTTTGGTGTCCCACTCTTTAATATGAGCAGAAGCCAAGAATATAAAAACCATTTAAAATAAAATACAAAAGTAACAGAAAAGTTGGAAGACAAAGTCGAGGAAATCCCCCACAAAAAAACAGAACACAATGCAAGAAGGAAAAGAAAAGTATAGGACAAGTCCAGGATGGAAGACTGATTATCCTATCTGGATAACAGACATTCTAGAAGAGAGGAAAATCATCACCAGAATAATTCAGGGAAAGTCCCCAGAACTGAAGGACATGAGTTTCCAGATTGAAATGGTTATCAAGTACCCAGTACAGTAGATGAAAAGAGATCTACAGTGAAGTACATCCCTACGAAATTTCTGAACACTGAGGTCAAAGAGAAGATCTACAAAGCTTCGAAGAAGAAAAAAAAAATCTTTCACATAAAGGATCAAGAATCAGAATAGCATCCAGCTTCTCTACAGGGACACTGACAATGAAAAGACTAAGGGGCAATACCTCAAAATTGTGAAGGAAAATAATTTCCAACCTAGTCAGGCTGGTACAATGTAGGGAAAAAGGACTTGTTCTGGTACTTAAGGTCTCCACTTACTCCCACGCACCTCTTCTCAGAAAGTTACGGCAAGAGGCACACCAATAAACTGAAGAACAAGACAAAACAGGGGAAGACAGGGATTCAAGTACAGAAGAGAAAGGAATCTTCAGGATTTCCTCCTCAGGATTCAAGGAAGGTTTCAGAACAGCTGTGAGCAGTCCTGGAACCAGCAGTCTAGGCTTGGGAAGAAGTGTCTTCAACAGAATGAAACACATGCAATACCTGATGTGCCTGCACCTGTTGAAAGGAGATTTATGCAACCAGGGAAGTGTATGGGGATGAACAGTACATAACAAACCAAATGACAAAAAAAGGACAATTATTCATTGTAAGCGAAAAGAATACCAGACGTGAAAGAAAAGTCATCATATTCCATTAGATGACTCAAGCTCTCAAAATCATTTACATAGTCACAACGGTAAACAGAAATATAAACATGTTCTTTAGAAACATGGAGGTGAGTACCAAAAGAAATCAGCTAAAATAACTGAAAGGGATTATCTTTGAGGAACAGGAAAGAGAAGTGTGTAGGAGGCTAGTTTTTTTCAACCCGCCAAAGCATGTACATATATATCTCTGACAGAACACAGGATTTAAAATTTCTAGGAATGTGGCTTACTGGATCAGATATATCCACAAAAGAAATTAAAAACCAAAACAAAACAAAAAACCCTCCAAAACCTTACAAACCGACTACCCTACAAATACCCTACAAAAAGACAGCAACTCCCAGTGCGTTCTGCTCACCTAGATGTACTCTTCCAATAATCTTCTGGGTGCCCACTCCTTTGGCAATTCCTGCCCACCGACGGTCCACCAGTCTCATTATATTACACCTTTCTGCACAAGCTTGGCTCATAATAGTCATCTGGGCACCTGGAGAGGGAGAGAAACATCAGGTAATAAAAACTAAATCCACCCGTGTGGCGAGACTCAAAATACAGCAACGATAATAAGGCAAAAAGTTAGGTATTAACATATGCCTAGGCTTTTACCTCTGTAAAATCACTCCTACCTAGCAAGCATCCTGCTCACTTACTCAATTTTGAGTTACACAATGGAATCTGAAACATACTATGGAAACTTGACATTGAGGGAAAGAGTATTTTGTTGCAATGTAATAATTAAGTGATAAAGTTTTGCCAGTAAATGCAGAATACCTGGAAAGACCTCCTAAAAGTTCAAACGATGGCCACCATGTCTAGATGGTAATGCTAAATTAAGCACTACTTTACACTCAGCAGTTTATACTCAGTATCTCCAAGCATTTTATCAAGTTATTTTTTACTTCAAACTTTGGGACACAATAGTTTACTAGTTAAAAAATACATATCCTCACCAGGTACGGTGGCTCACGCCCACAATCCTACCACTTTGGGAGGCCAAGGTGGGAGGACTGCTTGAGGCCAGGAGTTCAAGAGCAGCCTGTGCAATAGTGAGACCCTGTCTCTATATAAAATTTAAAAAAAAAATTAGCCAGGCATAGTGGTGTACGCCTGTAGTCCCAGCTACTCACTACTTGGGAGACTGAGCCAGGAGTCTCCTAAACAATTAGAGGGGAACTCCCCATGTTCTGTTCCAACCCTATTCCCTTTAAAAATAAGGGAATTTCAGCTATTTTCTCTCCCAGTTACATATTCTCAGCTACAGTCAGCCTGTGTAGAAGACAGACACCTTCACTCACAGTCCTAATTTCTCTCTCAAACTCTAGTACCACATTCCTGTGTACTAGACATTTCTACCTCAAAGCCAACAGGTATAAAGCTCTTTCTCCCCAAGTAATTCTTGCTTTGGATTTCTCTACCTTTGCCAATGGAATTACTTTCTCGCAGCCATAAAACCTGGCATGGTTCACTTTTGACAACTCTTCTAGACGCCTCTCTGCTCTCAAACTGTCCCAAACCCTGAAACCTGTACATAAGCTCTGCGCACTTTCTGCTATTTCTGACCCTCTTTCTATCATAGCAATCAGCCTCACTCGCGCCCTGTCCCCTAGCAATTGAAAAATTTCTCTGGCTTCTAAACCACTTTGTGGATGCATAATTTAAAGCAAGGAAATAAATAGTTCTGACCCTGAGGGGGACAGAATTCTCCAGATCTGTGTCTGCCTTCAGTTTTCCTAAAATACACTTTCTTCAAATCACTTCATCTGTTCCAAGTCCTCAATGGTTTCCACTCTGTAAGATTAGTTTCAAACCACCATCACCACAGCTTCAGACTCCACCTCATCCTGGCCCCCACCGTTTCTTTCTAGCCTTACATTCTTACTACTCTAACCCCTTCGCTTTAGCAGGAAGAATGTGCCCCCTCTGCCCCTTACTCACTGTGACCCTCCTGTACAGTGGCCTCTCCGCTGCTTTCACTTTCTCTGAATTCCACTGATGCTTTTTTTTTTTTCCTTTTGAGACAGAGTCTGGCTCTGTTGCCCAGGCTAGAGTGCCGTGGCATCAGCTTAGCTCACAGCAACCTCAAACTCCTAGGCTCAAGCGATCCTCCTGCCTCAGCCTCCCAAGTAGCTGGGACTACAGGCATGCACCACCATGCCCGGCTAATTTTTTCTATATATATATTTTTAGTTGTCCAGATCATTTCTTTCTATTTTTAGTAGAGACAGGGTCTCGCTCTTGCTAAGGCTGGTCTCAAACGCCTGACCTTGAGTAATCTGCCTGCCTCGGCCTCCCAGAGTGCTAAGATTACAGGCATTAGCCACCGCGCCCGGCCTCCACTGATGCTTTAAGGCCCAGCTTGAGACCCACCTCCTCCCCAACTGACTACCCTTTCCCAATGACCTTGCCTCTCATTCAATGCCAGCACTTCCTGTTCATTATTACTCATTAGATATTCTACATTTTGGGGGCACTGTAAGCTCTTGGCGTTTTTACTTTTAAAAAAATTTTTTTAGAGACAGGGTCTCTCTCTGTTGCCCAGGCTGGAGTGCAGTAGCATGATCATAGCTCACCGCAACCTCAAACTCCTGGGCTCAAGCGATCCTCCTGCCTCAGCCTCCTGAGTAGCTGAGAATACAGGTGTGCCTACCTACCATGCCCAGCTAATTTTTCTATTTTTTGTAGAGAAAGGGTCTCACCATGTTGCTCATGCTGGTCTTGAACTCCTGGCCTCAAGGGATCCTCCCGCCTTGGCCTCCCAAAGTGCTGGGATTACAGTTGTGAGCCACTGCATCCAGCCACTCTTGGCATTTGAAGGTTAGATTCAAGAAGGCCCAGAGACAATGAAGGAAAAGGAAATGTGGGAAAGCAATTCTTTCTTTGTTTCTTCCTTCCTCACGTTAATCCACAAAGCTAGTTATTGATATAATTAAGCAACTCAGGATGAGAAGGGCCCCTTTCTCCTGCTCTCTTGCCTTTTCGCAAGCCTCAGAACAAAGCCCCAAATTCTCTGCCGAGGGAAGCAACTCAGTTCAAATGTCCCATTTTGAGACGACACTCCTGAACATCCTAGTCAGAGTGGGAATGTGGTCTTTATGTCTATCCAACATTCACCTGATTTTTGCACAGTGGTTAAGAGTTCTAGAATCAAGCAGATCTGGGGCTGAATCCAGTTCCACCACTCACAAACCCTGTATACCTGAAAGTGACTTCACCTCTCTACATCTAAGTTTATGTGTAAAAAAGAGATTGTAAAGAGTGACCTCTCTACATCCAAGTTTCCTTATGTGTAAAATAGGAATAATAGAATAAAGCTCACAGAGATGTTCTGAGGATGAAATAGAATTGAGTGACATGATAGATATTAAGCACTTAGCACGGTGCTTGGCACACAGTAAAGGAACAATATTTGAGTGTTACATAGGGTCTCGTATGTATTTGTCTCTCTCACTCATACAGGAGCTCTCTGAAGCTATAGTTAGTTAATTCCTACTGACAAGCCCCGAGCACAAGGCCCTGTGCACAGCATTCGATAGACTCTTTTTTTTTTTTTTTAAATAAGACAGGATCTTGCCATGTTGCCCTGGCTGGAATGCAATGGTTATTCACAGGCACAATCATATCACATTGCAGCCTTGAACTCCTGGGCTCAAACGATCCTCCCACCTCAGCCTCCTGAGTATCTGCAAGTCCAGGTGCACACCACTGCACCTGGCTTCAGTAGAA
>RJWJ010004356.1:47285-76731 GCA_004363605.1 Indri indri
TTTTTTTTGAGACAGAGTCTCACTCTCTTGCCTGGGGCGAGTGCCGTGGCATCAGCCTAGCTCACAGCAACCTCAAACTCCTGGGCTCGAGCAATCCTACTGCCTCAGCCTCCCAAGTAGCTGGGACTACAGGCATGCGCCACCATGCCCGGCTAATTTTTTCTATATATATATATTTTTAGCTGTCCAATTAATTTCTATTTTTGGTAGAGACGGGGTCTCGCTCTTGCTCAGGCTGGTCTCGAACTCCTGAGCTCAGGACTATCCGCCCGCCTTGGCCTCCTAGAGTGCTAGGATTACAGGCGTGAGCCACCGTGCCCGGCCTTCAGTAGAATTTTTTAAACTGAATAATTAGCAGATTTACTTCTCCCAGAAATATCTGTATCATAAGATACAATCGCTTAACAAGTTGAAACCTAGCACGTGCTCAAGTATTCGTGAATGAACAAATGGAGGAAAGTATTATTTGAGCAGGGGATTTATCTGCTTTATGAACTCACCTATCCTACCACCTTGAGTGAGATACCCAGAATTAAGACACATGTGAGACCACTCGGTCATATACTCACAACATGTTACATGGTGTGGTCTTACTAAAAAGCAAAGAGCTGTTATTGAGAGAAAAGGTGCCAATTAGTACAAGGATTACCTGACTCCTCAAGTGGCAAACTCTCTCCTTACCTGACTATTAAGGCAAGAATCATGCCCAGTACGAAAAAGTTTTACGCTCCTCCCAGATCCTGGCAAAGTGCTGGCGCAAAGGCCAGTGTGAACTATGTTTGACCTATACTCTCCATAGCTCCTTCTTCTAAACCTATTTAATCCCAATTTCTTACAGAAGTATCTGAGAAATTCAGGATACTAAATAAGGGGAGCTAGGAAGATAAAAGAGACACTACAAAATACAAAACTGGTTAAAAAAAAACGATTAAAGAAATAAACCTATTACTAATAAGAGGATTGTCAAGAGAAACAGTAACTCCTAGGCTTGTTAAGTTAGTGGTACAAAGGAGCACAGCCATCCGAACAGACACTCAATCGCCCTTTCTCCCGTGTCAGGTCAGCATGTCAGAGCAGGAGGCCGAGACACAAAAGACGGAGACATCACCTGAGTCAACAAAGGCTTTCACAGGATGTCCATTCACTTTGCAGTTTATATAAAGCATTACTACTTGGCCAAAACTTTCTGGAGCCTCTTCCATAGCTATCGTCATGTTTTCCTCGATGTTCTGTTGCCTGTAACAGACCAAGATCAGGGACACTGAAAACATTACTTCCATGAAGAGTTTCAAAGTCACAATATTAAAAATTTGTATATATCTTTTGCCCCAACTATAGCACCTGAATCATGGAAATGGAAATTGGTGCCCTATCCTGCAATAGGTGATTTATTAGGAGGTAGTGAGATACACAGCTGGCAAAAAATCTAAAGGCATAAAAACTACCTAATATAAAATAATTATGCTCCCTTTATAAGCTTAGAAATAAGAAAATAAACTGGAGAGCAAGGGTCATACCCTTTTTATCCTATAGAATGTTACAATTTTGTAAATGCAATTTTAACTGAGGATTTACAGCGTATCTGCGCACATTTCCCATGCCTAGTGCCTCAAAAAAATGTTTGCAGGGACTGGGCACGGTGGCTCACGACTGTAATCCTAGCACTATGGGAGGCCAAGGTGGGAGGACTGCTTGAAGTCAAGAGTTTGAGACCAGCCTGAGCAAGAGCAAGACCCTCTCTCTACTAAAAATAGAAAAATTAGCCAGGCGTGGTGGTGCATGCCTGCAGTCCCCACTACTAGGGAGGCTGAAGCAGGAGGATTGCTTAAGCCCAGGAGTTTGAGGTTGCTGTGAGCTAGGCTGATGCCGCGGCACTCTAGTTCAGGCAACAGAGCGAGACTCTCTCAAAAAAAGAAAGTCTGCAAACCACGTACACAGACATTTCAACTACTCTTGCTGCACATGCTGCTTCTCCAGGATTGGGTTTTCTAACATGTAAAATGAGGATAATAATTCCTACCACATGGCTGTCGAGAGGTATAAAGCATCTATTATACAGTGCTAACATGAGAACGGATGCTCAGAAAAATGCATCTATCACTTAAAACTACATACATATGTATCATAATTCACTTGGCCTATGAAATAATCTCTTCAAAAAATTCAACATATCTAATTCTTAAATCAGAGATAAGCATATAAAAGAGAGTTCTTGCTTACGCCAACATTTCATGTCTTCATTTCCAGTCTCCTTTTAAAAACATTACCAAACACTACCAACATTAATGTGTAAACTAGGTCAGCAGCTGGGCAACTTACCTAAGGACAGAAATAACAACAGAACAGGGTCCAAGATATGGGGTAAAATACATTGTAAACAACTTGCAGCCTGTTGTTTGGGTAAATAAATTTTTATGGGAACCCAGGGACACCATGCATTTACATATTGTTTGTGGTAGCTTTCACATGGCAGTGACTGAGTTGACCGTGAGCAATAGAGATTGTATAGCCTGCAAGCCTAAAATATTTACTCTGGCCTTTTACTGAAAAAGTCTGCTGACTACTGCTCTAAACTATAGTGTCTGTCCTTTTTGTAACAACGCCCAACTCAACTGACTGAATGCTTTACCAACCATTCCATAACAAAATATTAATCTTCTCAGAAAGTCAAAAGCACCTTCATTTAATTTAGTTAGGCAAATACGCAAGCTATTATACCTCAGCATAGACATACCCTGTGTAAATCACTGGCATAGCAAGCCAAATGAATGTTTAATAGGCATTTGATGTAATTATACAGGGATTTATCCTACTACACATTATTACATTTAGAAATAACCTAAAATTAATTGTGTGTACAATCTTGCATTCCCTCCAACCCAAAAAACTTTCAACAAAATATCCTCTGAGGTAACACCAGTTACTGTGGCTAAACTGGGCTATTCAGGCAGTCTCTTCAGAGGCACAAGGTTTTCTCCTTTAAAAGAATGGATGCAGGCCGGGCGCGGTGGCTCATGCCTGTAATCCTAGCACTCTGGGAGGCAGAGGCGGGTGGATCGCTCAAGGTCAGAAGTTTGAGACCAGCCTGAGCAAGAGCGAGACCCCGTCTCTACTAAAAAATAGAAAGAAATGATCTGGACAAATAAAACATACATATATATAGAAAAAAAAAAAATTAGCCAGGCATGGTGGCGCATGCCTGTAGTCCCAGCTACTCGGGAGGCTGAGGCAGAAGGATCGCTTGAGCCCAGGAGTTTGAGGTTGCTGTGAGCTAGGCTGACGCCACGGCACTCACTCTAGCCCGGGCAACAAAGCAAGACTCTGTCTCAAAAAAAAAAAAAAAAAAAAAAAGAAACATGAGCCACATGGACATGCTCCATTTCACCTCTATTCTTCCAATAGCTTGGTAGTATGGTTTGTCTAAGATGCCTTCTCACCCCTCCTTCCTGGGTTGAATGCAACTATTCTTAAAACTTATATTAGTTCTTTCTTATAGATGCAAAGTGATCGAATTCAGAAGACGCAAATATCTTCCTGTTTCTCTGAACAGATTTAACTAGTGACATGTTTCTCAAAGATAGTCACCAATATCTAATACAATTAATGGGAATGCTTAATCAATAAGAACACAAGTGAATGGCTTAAGGCTGTCAAGTGACTTTGGTGTACAATATACATTTCTTTCATTGCATATGCACTTACAATAGTAAGAAACTAACAAAACATTATGTTATTTCCAAGTTGACAGGGAAACATAACGCCCAAGTTAAGCTTCATTTAAGCAACCAAAGATGACATGACACAGTGAGTAAAAAGCTGCTCAGTCTGATTGCACAGTTAGTAGTTACACTAAGTCCTTCACAATCAGCAACAAAAACTGAATCTAGGGCAAGAAAAGCAGCTTTTATTCAAAGGGACTGACTGAACTGTATCTTGCTTGTGACTAGCAATATGACTGAGGCTGAAACTGGCATTAGCATCATTGTATTAGCTTAGGCTCCATGCCTGAAGATTCTGATTCATCGGATTTGGGAGAAGAGCCTAAGCATTTGCACTTTTAAAAGCTTCTCATGTGATTTTAATGTAGCCCCAGGTGAGAACCATTGCATTACAGAAATTTCAGCTGGAAATGTGTCTGGCAGACAGTTTATCCACTATGGCCAATGCAAGAACTGCAAAAGAAAAACAGGACTACAAGGTTCCACTTGTGCAGAGCCGTCTCTAATCCAATCATGTTCAAGCCTTGGATTTAATCAGGACTCACACAATATGTCCAAGGAAAGAGATTCACATTAGCCTATGTAATAAAGTAACCAGCCTCTTGGTCTCACCAGATGGAGGCTTCTGTTCAGTCCTGGGGTTGTCTACCTGGAGCTGTTTTAATGATGCTCTGTCAGGGAGTCTTCCTTAAAATTTTAGGAAAAAAGAAAGTCATTAAGTTACACACCTATACTTTTGTAATACTGAATCAAAATATGAGGGAAAGGGAAGAGGAAAGAACAACCTAAAAGACTGAGGTTACTTCATCAACTGCATAACAGGAAGCTACTTCAAAGCAGATGCCAGATGACCACTTTGGGAAATCTGGAATCTCTGAGTCCTATTCCTTAGATGAATAGGTCATTACCTTATATCTTCTTCTATCTTTGCCTGAGCTTCAAGGTCAAAGGGGTCAGCAGAAAAGAGACGAATCCTTTCTTGCTCTCTCCGGGCTCGGTCCTGCTGCTGCTCCACCAGGACTCTGGTAAATTTCTCTACAAAAGTAAGGGAGAAAAATCTTAAGTACCACTATATTTTCATTCTTTAGCAATACTTTTCCACACCAAACAACTTCTCAAAATACAACTACAAGAGATGAGGAGAGGAAGAGAAATTACATTTGCTTTCTATTCTCTGAGGCAAGACTATTTCATTTAAATTCAGTGTAAAAAAAGAATTTGCAAAAATCTTTTATTCTCATATCATATTGTTTCTACTCAGAGATAAGGACTTTCCAATTTAAATCAGTGGGCAATGACTATCCGTGTGGCAGATAAAATGTCCTTACTTTTCCCCTCCCTCTGCCCTCATTATCCTATTACCTAGAAACAGAACAGAGCACTATATAATCCTCCCCCTTCTCCTTCTAGTTTTGATTCCTTTATATAAACACCCTCTGCCTTAAGCCAGATAAATTAAGTATAAACTACTGTTAATCTACCTATAATATTTTGTTTGTCCTGATGGATAACAGGCAGGAAAATTAATAAAGAAAACACTGCTTGCTACAAAATGTTACAAGAATCTATTTTGCTATTTCTTAAAGAGTGGTGCATTTAAATGTGTAAAATTAAATGTGCCATCACCATGGTCTTTGGCAATTAGATATGCTGACATAAGAAATTAAAGAAACCATGATAATGGTCATATGAACTACTGATATGCATATGAATGGATCTAAAAAACATTAAGTTGAGTGAAAGAGGCCTGACACATTAAAATACATACTCTCCGATTCTATATAAATGAAGTTCAAAAATAAGCAAAACTATCCCGATTATCAAAACAGCCTATACAAGGAGAAAACTGACTACAAGGGAACACAATGGAACTTTCTGGAGTGAGAGAATTGTCCTGTATCTTGACTGGCGTCACACAAGTTTTTCAAAACTCATTGAATCACATACTTAAAATCTGTGCACTTCTCTGTAAGGCAAATATTGCCTCAATTTTAAAAACGGTCAATTAAAGAATGTGTTCTTAAGTGTTCATTATGTTTTAAATTTTAACCTAATTTAACTTATAAACCCAAGACTAAAATGAGAGGAATTTACACAGAAAAGTATTTCTAAAGATTACTAAATGTTCTGGGCCGGGCGCGGTGGCTCACGCCTGTAATCCTAGCACTCTGGGAGGCCGAGGTGGGAGGGTCGTTTGAGCTCAGGAGTTCGAGACCAGCCTGAACAAGAGTGAGACCCCGTCTCCACTAAAAATAGAAAGAAATCAGCTGGACACCTAAAACTATATAGAAAAAATTAGCTGGGCATTGTGGCACATGCCTGTAGTCCCAGCTACCTGGGAGGCTGAGGCAGGAGGATCGCTCGAGCCCAGGAGTTTGAGGTTGCTGTGACCTATGAGGATGCCATGGCACTCTGGCCAAGGCAAGAGTGAAACTGTGTCTCAAAAAAAAAAAAAAAAAAAAATTTCAGCCAGGATCAGCTGGCTTGTTGGTGTTCTCTTTAATTGAAGATCTAACTAAAACAAGTCAAAATATCAGTACCTGGGTTATATGCTGCTAAAAACAATGAGAAAAAAACATAAACTGAGGGGGCTGGTCTAGATGGATTTCAGTCCTAAAATCCTATCACTACAATAAGTTAACTCAGCCTAGGTCTTTGGTGCTAATTTACCTCTCACAGACAGCTGACTGGTGTGTTTAGTAAATCATGTGACAGTGGGTCAAACGCACCAGCTACTTGAGGCTCTTCCCATTTGCTGGGACACGACTGATGCAACTCAGGCCAGCTTGACAGCCCTCCAAATGTATAAGCTTACCAAGGTCTCCACTGAGCAGAGCTTCGGCGAGGGGTGGATTGCGTTCCTTCAGCAAGGACAGCTCATGTGGGTTGGATAACAACATGTCTCGGAGCAAGGCCGGATTGTCCAAACCCTGAGGAGATGAAGCTATTTCTCCAGGAGATGAGTGGGACTGCTGTGCTGCTGGTGGCTGGCGCTGCCGGGGGCTTGACGTGCCAGGCACAGCTATACTACTGAAATCTATTCGGGGTAAGTCTGTTGGGGAAAATCAATTCAAACTTTACTCGAATGACTCCATAAAAACAAGCATTTGAAGGCAACAGCAAAACACTTGCTCATACATGGCACGGAACAGCAGCAAATAGCAACTTTAGACACGAATGCCTTTTCTCTTGCTCTTTCTCACACTGACTCTCAATGTAAAGACTATAGTCTGAAAGTGAACTGATAGGAAAGAAGGGGGAACAGGCAATGATATAACCCCAAATTTTTGGCTTATAAAATATCCCAGAATAGACATCAAAGTTTTATTTATGTTTTAAAAAAAATTAAAGCTAGTCTCAATAAATATAATTGCATAATTCTGGATGTGGTTCTAGAGGAAAATCCTAGTTTGGTTTGACATATGCTTCAAAGAGCCCTGACACTTGGGGTAAAGTATACGTATCAAGAAAACGGCATAAATGTCAGATGTTAAATTCTGCAAGTCTGTGCTAAACATGCTGGCTTAGAGAGGTTCTTAGTAGTTGTGAATTTGCACTTTCATATGTGCAACACTGCTAACTTTTCTCATGCCCCTGCAGAGGCAGGTGGTGTAACCAATTTAGGAGAGAGAAAGAAGAAAAGGGACTTGCATAGGTTCTCAGTGTTGAGTACACCAAAAGCCATCACAGGTCGAGAGGCTACAACTTCTATGCTCCAGGGTGAGCTAACCTTATTAAAATGAAAGGAAAGCCAGGCATAGTGGTGTGTGCCTCTAATCCCAGCTACTCAGGAGTTGGAGAAAGGAGGATTGCTTGAGCCCAGGAGTTTAAATCCAGTCTGGGCAACATAGTGAGACCCCATCTCTTAAAAAAATTTAAAAATAAAATGAAAGGAAAATAAAATAAAAGGGAGTTTTAATCCTTGCACAAAGGACTCACATAGAGAATGACTCCATTTCTACGAAATGCCCCAAATAGGTAAATACATAGAGACAGAAAGTAGACTGTGGTTGCCTAAGGCTGGGGAGCTTACAGAGAAAAGGGGAATCACTGCTGTGGATACAGGGTTCCTTTTTTAAGGTGAAGAAAATATGCTGAAATTGATTGTGGTGACGGTGCACAACTCTATGAATATAATAAAAACCACTGAAATGTACCTTTTAAATGTGTGAACTGTGTGGTATGTGAATTTTATCTTAATAAAGCTGTTACTTAAAAAAAGAAAAAGTAAACAAGTAAAGCCACAATGAGAGGCTAAGGCTGAGTGAATCAACATTTCTTTAAAGCCCCCAAAATGTATCTGACAGCCCAACTTTGTCCCAAGTATCTATCCTGAAGGGACTATCCTGAAGCCTTTTAGACCTCAAATAGAAAAAGGGAATGCTTCATTCAACTCAGGCATAAGGTTTCTGCCTTTTAGCACAGGTTCGACTAGCTACTTTCTTCAAATAGACTTCAGCTGTCAGAGAGTGTGTGTGCGTGTGTGTGTGAGAGACTGAGAAAGTGAGAGAGTGAGAAAAAGAGAGGGAGAGAGTGTTAACTCCCAACCAATGAAAAGGTAATGTGAATAGCATGGTTTCTGTGAGGTAGTTAATCTATACCAGCTAGCAAAACACATATGGGCAGGCCTTCTTTGCAGGCCAAGAAATTTTATCTCCACCACTGCTACACATTATCTTGAGAGTCCATGTGCTTAAAATAATTTTGAAAAACATGTTTACTTTATGGACCAGATCCCTTCTATCTGCAACCTATTGGCTCTTTTGTCCACATGGGACACTACAGGAACAAAATGGTGAAGCTCCAGGACTTTCAATCTCACCAAATTAACCAAAGGAAGATGTGGTTTTTATTGACTGGTATATTTGAACGACTACTCTTATAAAGTTTAGCAGTAGCCCCAAGGGACTAATGTAATCCAGATCTGGTGGAGCCAGTGCTTGCTGGTCCCATACAGCTCCAGTTTCAGGCTGAATGAAAGCACTGTGCTCAAAGCTGGAGTCAGTCATCACCCAGACTCCTATCACCTGTTAGCATAAACTTCAAAACCAGGTGACCTAGAGGCTAAGGACATTTAAAGAAATCTGCCAGAATATGTCAGGGAATGGAAAAAACTAACACATTTCACCAAGCAGTTCCACATCAGGACCTTTTTGTGGATCATGAGCCCCTCTGAGTATCTGAAGACAGCTATGGCCCCTCACCCCATCAAATGCACACACATTCACACCCACACAATTCTGCACATTATTTCAGTGATACAGTAAGCTCCTAAATCCCAATGCACAGATTCCAGACTATAAAGACCTATTCTGGATAGAGCATCCAAGATAGCTAACGGTTTCTTTTCACATGATTAACATAGCTGGTGGGAAAAACCACAACTTGGTGGCCTAGCTACTTAATGTTCATCAAGTTTAAGATCACGGAAAAAGCTCAAAGTTTTAATTCCTGTGTCTTCACTTACTAGCAATGTAACTGTGAAGACACCATTTAAAATCTAAGTTTCATCTGTTAATGATAAATAATTGTAAAGACAGATCTCTTCCCCTACAACCAGCTTGAGATCATGCGAAATGTGGGTGCAAGTGCCTAGCTGACTATAAAATGCTTCACAAAGAAACTGAAAGCCAGACACAAAGTAGCAAAAGTCAGTTAGAAATCATAGACATATGTAGTCTCTCAAGTCCTTCACAAAGATAAAGATTATTGTGTAATATCACCGATAACAGAAGCTAACATTTATTGAGGGCTTGCTATGTGCTGAAGGTTTTACATGTATTCTTCTCATGTCAACTCTAGGAGTTGGGATTCATCATGGCTCCTATCTTAAAGAAGAAGAAATTGATTTAGAGACATTACATAACTTGCCCAAAGTTACACAGCAGGCAAGAGGCAGAGTCAGGATCTGTATCCTAGTAGTCTGAATCCAAAACAAATCCAAAACCGAACCACTATGTTCTGCTACCTATTGATGCTTGTATTAGTGGATGCTAAACCACTAAGAGATGTCTTACTTGAGAACTGCACTGGAGGTCGAGGGTCTGCATTCTCCTTCTGTCGTAAAATCACAACATCTCCATCTTTCAAACCGTAAGAAGCCAGGGATCTGTGGTTGTCTGTGAGAGGTCTTTCAGCATAGACAATCTACAAGAAGAAAAGATATATAACAGTATAAAGCACTGAGAAGCAACATGGTACACAAAGCAGAAAAGACCAGTGTTCCACTTATAGGATAATATAATTCCCTGTTCAAAACACTCCAGTGGGTGTTTTTGGAGACAGAGTCTCACTCTGTTGCCTGGGCTAGAGTGCTGTGGCGTTAGCCTAGCTCATAGCAACCTCAAACTCCTAGGCTCAAGCGATCCTCCTGCCTCAGCCTCCCTAGTAGCTGGCAACAGGTGTGTGCCACCACACCCAGCTAAGTTTTTCTATTTTTACTAGACAGGGTCTAGCTCTTGCTCAGACTGGTCTCGAACTCCTGACCTCAAGAGATCCTCCTGTCTTAGCCTCCCAGAGTGCTAGGATTACAGGCGTGAGCCACCGTGCCCGGCCCTCCAATGGGTTTTGAGCACGCCTAGAATAAAACCCAAATCCGTCCCATCACCTACCAGGCCCCCAAAATTTGGCCCCCTGGCTCCCCTTCTGACCTCACCTGGCATGTCTGTTGTTCCTCAAATAACAGGGATCAACCTGCCCCTCAGGGCTGTTTCACTTGTTCTTGTCTCCACCTAAGGAATGTTCTTTCTCTACTAATTTTTTGAGGTCTCTGATCAAAAATTACCTCTTCAGAGCTTTTCCCTAATATCTTATTTAAAATATACTCTCACCTAACATACTATATAGCATAAATTTAATTATTTGTTTATTGTCTTTCTGCCCCACCAAATGTAAGCCACTTGAGGACAGGGACTCTTTGTTTTATTCACCATAACAGGGCCTGTTATATAACTGATGCTCAAATATTTGTTGAATTAAAGGATGAATTTATGAAAGCAGTGGATATAATTTTAGATTTAATTTTGAGCAGGGAGGGAAAGGAATAATTTATTCTGGGTATGCTAACCACAGTACCATTAAATAATGTGTACTTTTAAATGACATTGTACACTGGCAGGTTTAAAAGGTTCCCAAATGTCACTCCTTCCTGCATTCTTACTTCTGTTCTACCCTCTACAAAGTTTTACCACTCTTACGCTCATGAGTGGAAAATAAAAGTGAAAGAAATTCAGAAAAAAACAACTAAACACAGATGGAAAAAAGGATCAGGGATGTACTACATAAAAATGTGTTGTGGAAAGAAAAGAAAGGAACACACAAAGGCCTACTGTAATTTTATCATGAAGGAACATAAAACCTGCCCTGCATGATTATATACTCCAGAAGGCATTCAGAATAAACTCAGGCTTTGAAAGGTTTTCTGCCTAGCGATTCGCTTTTCACCAGGCCACATGCAAACTGAGGAACTTGAGTTCTGTGCTGGTTCTGCGCTGGTTCTGCCAGTAACTCCAGAGAGGGGCACGCCACTCAGCGGGTCCAGGCCACGTTTCCCATTTGTCAAGCAAGCAGTTGGGGCTAGATCATCATTACAGCTGTCCCTTCCAGTTCTTTCTGCTACACCATCATTCTACAATGTTTCCTCACAGCTCTCATGGTAAGGTTAACCGGCACAGAACTGAAAATGTAGCATTTAAACAGGAAAAAAGTGATTGTCCTGTCTGCTCTCAGAATTTATACTAACATGAGGAACAGAACAAGAGGAAATAGAATCTAGTTACCTCCAAAATGGAACCCTTTTGGAGCTGAGCAAAAAACTGATTGTAGGTTCAGATACACTTTACAAGTTTTATACATGACTAGAAAAAGTATAATGGGCTCTTAACCCCAACTTCCAGAGTTAAAATACATTCCAACAGACTATCATCCCATTCACACACCCTTATTTAGCACATATCTCATAGTAAAGTGTATCAGAAATAACACAGAGTTTTTGCAGTACAACCAAGAGTCATATAATAACTTGTGGGATTGCTTGGAAGAAAATCCATAAACCAGAAGTGATAAGTGTCACAGGTTGAGGTGTGCAACAAGAGGCATGCCAAGCCAAGAAAAATGCCAACTAGGCAGGCTCTTACAAGGTGGCATCAACATTGTGAAGCCACCATAATGAAGTCACCAATAGTCAACAACCTACTCTTTAATTTTCCAGGCTCAGAAACTCAACTCTCATATATTTAGAGATACATTATCAGTCTCCTGGGGCAATGACATATTCTAACTGGTAAGAAAAAATTTATTTATTTACAATGAGGACTCAAACTCAGGAGGATCAAGATGATCCTATTCCCAAGATCACTGAATTCTCTTTGGGTTGGAAATACTACATGGAAAGCCAAATTAAAATAGCAGTCAGAGGCCGGACGTGGTGGCTCACGCCTGTAATCCTAGCACTCAGGAAGGCCAAGGCGGGCAGATCATTTGAGCTCAGGAGTTCGAGACCAGCCTGAGGAAGAGCAAGACCCCGTCTCTATTAAAAAAAAAATAGAAAGAAATTAGCTGGACAACTAAAAATACATAGAAAATATTAGCCAGGCATGGTGGCGCATGCCTGTAGTCCCAGCTACTTGGGAGGCCGAGGCAGGAGGACTGCTTGAGCCCAGGAGTTTGAGGTTGCTGTGAGCTAGGCTGATGCCACGGCACCCTAGCCTGGGCAATAGAGTGAGACTTTGCCTCAAAAAAAAAAAAAAAAAAAAAAAAGCAGTCAGCTATCACTGAACAAGCTTCTACTAAGAGCCAGCAACCTACAAGGTTCTCTCAGTCTCCCACTTAACCCTCACATCCTCTCATTTAAGTCTCACAATCATTTTATGAGGCAGCCATTATTTGTCCCATTTTATGGACAGGGAAACAGAGAGTTAAGTGACCTGAGGCCACATAGCTATTAAAAAGAGAGAACCGTGACTAGAACCACATCTGACTGACTCTAAAGTCCATACTCTTCTCTAGTACTTTATATTAGTACATCTTCCCCAAACATAACCCCAAAGTGGCCTGGTGAATTAGCCTGGTGACTTTAATAAAAGCCACTAAGGGCCTTATACCCATCATGAGGATCAAAATGCCGTCCATAGCTTAATGTATCTCCTTGCTCTGAAAACAAAGAAAGGAACACTACCACCTCCTCCCTCTCTGGACTCCCATTTTACAGATGATACTCATGTTCAGTTGGAAGATCACACAGATTTACTTTGGGATTTACATTGCAAAATAATTCTTTCTTGGACTCTTAAGCCTATTTTAACAAAGAAATCAGTTCTTTGTGGCAATTATAATTGTAACTAAGCTTTAGCTGATCTCATTTGTGTCCTTACACTAAAATGGAGCACAGCTGCTGCTTTGTCAGTGTGAAGAACATTTGCTCCTCACCCAAGTTCTTCAGTAGTAGTTCCAAGAAATTGGGGCAGATAGCAATATTCCATATTTCATCTACATGCTTGATGTTAGTGATTATCTGGGTCGTACATTTTTACTGTTAGATCATGCTGTCTGTCTTTATATAAATGATATTGTCTGCTGAGGAAATACTGTGGCAGCTATTGTGATGGAATAACATATATAGCTACTGGTCTTAATGGGCAGGCCGGCATAACTGCTAGTACTTACGCCAGAGGAGGAACCCTAGAGACTGAATTCTAATCTTAACATTTAACAATAAACTAATTAATAAAAATCTAAAATATTTAAGCATGAGGTCAAATGTTTTCTGGTCTCTGAATGAGAGCATTCTATTAACAGAAACCTTAGCAATACATTTCTAGCATTAAGGAACCATAAACTGGCCACAAAACCTTTGTTTGGAACCACATGTGAATGGCTTCGTAATAGTACTACCATTAACTGAGTGCGCGCTATAAGCCAAGTTATCTATACACGCCATCCCATGTAATGGCCAACTTGACTTTTACAACCCTTCTGGAAGGCAATTTGGCAAGGATTACTAAAAGCCTTTCAAAAAGTTTATGCCTTTGACCTGGCAATTCCATATCTTTAAGAATTTAACCTGAGAAAATAATCAGAAAGGGAGGAAAAAGCCTTAAGTATATAAATGCCCATGGTAATGTTACTCACAGCTATTTCCAATTTCCCCCAATATTATGCCCAACAGGGAAACTGTTAAATAAATTACAGTACATCTATACGGTAGTATATTATACAGCCATTACAAATTATACATTTGAAGAACCTGAAGTGTTATGGGAAAATGCTAAAATTGTAGCAGCGACTGAAGAAAGATAATTTCCTGTCACATAAATTTCATATAAACAATTTCATGTTTATATAGTTCAGGCCCCATCATGTTTAAAAGACATTAACTATGAAAAGGAAAAAATACATTAAAAAGTAAGCCACAGTTTTCTCTAGGTTATGAGGTAGTAAGTGTGCTCTTCTTTATTCTTTTCTATGTATCACATGTTTTCTATTATGAATATGTAGTATTCATCAGAAAAAAATATATGAAAATTACCTGCAAAAATAAAAATGCCAAAACCGGCTACAATAGGAAATTTCAGTTTTCACTGGTTTAAAACAGTGTTTTACAAACCACAGACGATGCCGTGTACACAGCTGCATTTCCAGGATCATACAGTTACTGCTATTCGTTGGCATTTAAACATGCCTTTCTTTG
This sequence comes from Indri indri, assembly GCA_004363605.1. NCBI lineage: Eukaryota > Metazoa > Chordata > Mammalia > Primates > Indriidae > Indri > Indri indri. The sequence goes on from RJWJ010004356.1 coordinate 61,692, forward strand.
AGGGCCCTTCCACATTCTGCACACTACTTACCACATGCTACCTACAGAAGGAAATTATAACAATGTTTCAAAAATAGGAAGACATTAGTTTAAACTGAAGCTAAGTTCTGATCACTGAAGTTAAACCCAGACAAGTCTGCATCAAAGCATCAGAGCCACGACTGGTTTCCAGACCCACACTTCTACTAAGAGATGGAACATGCCCGACCGTAATCACATGCAGAGATGACTTCTATTCTAAATTCTTTATCACTGCATTATAACTACTATTATCAGACTAGAGCTGTTAAAAATTAACATTTTCCAAGTGTATGCCCATGGAAAACTAAATTCCAAACCAGTGATATCCAAGGTGGGGCAGGCATGCAAGACAATTCTTTAAGGGTATAGGAAAAAAACAGAAAATATTAGAGTTTTTATTTCCATTTATTTTACTTCAACTTTCCTGAAATTCTATTTTGTGTTTGTTTATAATGTATATATTACTTTATGTATATAATGTAACTGATGTACATAATGTATTATATATGTATATAATACATGTTAGTTATATATTTTATAGTGTATAACACATGGACATACATAATGCATAACATTAGTTCATATATATATTATACACATAACTAGGAGCATGTTCTGAAACATTTTACTGACAGGGATACATGAATGAAAAAGTTTGGAGACCAGAGGTCTAGACACACAGTGGCAGAAAAGAATAGCTGGAAACATTTAAAAAAAGAAAAACAAAAGCTCCCTTGAAGAGATGGAGTCAGAAATGGGAGGTGAAGGAATGAGAATGAAGAAGGTAAATAGGAGTGAGGTAAACAAATCAGTAGATCTGTGATAGGAAGGGAAGATGAGTCACATGGGAGAACCCTGGGAGGTAAATGGAGGGGCTCCTCAAGTATGTGAAGATAGTGTATTTGTAGGTTAAAACTATAACGATGTTTACTTTCATGATTTGATGAAAGGAAATGACTCAAGTGTCTAGGGTGGATCCTGTTCCTGCCTGATGGGCAAGCAAGTGGAAAGACAACCGACCACCAGACATCCTAAAATAGATACTGTGTTGTCAGGTTACAGTGGAGCCAACAGAACTTGAAAAACAGGAGCTGTTTCCGGCTATCTAATATAGGCTTAACACTAGTCAGAACCCGGGTTCCTATATGCTAATTTGGCTTGGGAAGGAAGTAAATGCCATAACATTGACAAAATGAACGAAAGAGAATTTGGATTTAGCCTATGTTCTATTAGTAAGGTATTCCTAACTTTGTGAACCGGCAGAGGACAGTGCCTGCCTCCACCATACAACTGTCTTTCAATCTGACACTCCTTTAATTTACTTAAATTTCTTGTTACAACCATCACAAAAAGTACAAAAACAGAAAGTCTCAATTTCTTTTCCTAAACCCTAATAACAAAATCAATTTACATTTTAATTTTTTATTTCCCCTATCAGCTGGTGATTATAACCAGGGTATTATAACAGCCACAAGGAAAAGAACTGAAAAAGCCATCTTCAAAAACTGAGTTCATTTTCCCTCTCTATTTAAACTGTCCTTTCCTAGTTCTCCACATGAGGGATTCACTGACAGGAACTGGTTCCTGAGTTTTTGTGGATTAACTTTTTATAAAAGAAGTTGCAAAAAAAGAAAAATCCCTTTTAACAATTTCTTTGTAGCCTTTGCCAGCCTGAGTAATTGAGTGACACTCTGTGCCTTGAAATAAATTCTTTCTGAATAGCTTTATGCCAAGGTTCTAAAGTTCACATTGTGTAAAGGAATCATACTTCTGAACAAAATATTGACATATTTGTTTACCATAAGACAGCAGAACAAGCTGTAATTGGGTAATAGTTTTTGGAACTATTTCCTAACTGCAGTAGAAAATCAACATTTACATTCTGGGGCCTTAGAAGACTTTTATAATTTTCTTCATGTTTAGACTATATCCTCCCAGGCTCACTTAATCAAGCCAGGATCTAAGTGTTTTAGTGTAAAGTCTACAGAGCTATTGTCGCCAATTCTGTTTGATAAAGACTAGTGGAAGCCCTAAAGCGTTTTGAAAATAAATGACTTTGCTTATTTAAGATGTAAGACGGATTGAACTTTCCAGCAAACCGTGTAGGGAAATGAAACCACGAAATCGCACTAAGAATATAAATATACTAGGCCATTTTCAAGCAAATATCCTTACAAAGCACTAAGCTTTGAACTGACCCAAACTCTGATCTGTTACCTGAAAGAAAGAGGGATTGTCGGCTCAGTACCAGGGAAGAACAGAAAGAAACAGTTTGAGTTAAGTAATTACTGTTTTTAAAAATAATTTAACCACAAACGCAGTTGGTATGGAAAAGAGCACTTCCAAAGACCTCAAAACGAGGTAGTGCCAAGTCTCAAACTTTCTCCTTCACCTAAAGAACAAATCTGTACATTTAAAGGCAAACTATATATAGTTAAGCAGGAACCCTCTTCAAAAAAGCAGATGAACATCTATCTACCACAGTGATCCAAACTGGTATTTCTGGTTGGTGAAGCAGGATGTACGAACCCTTGCAAATCCAAGACTGCTTCTTAGGTCCACGACTACACCCCCAAAGTCGGGATTAGTAAAGGAGAAGGGGCCAAAAAGCCAGAAGGTGGGTAGGGCTACTCAACAGTTCACGCACCCCTCATGCTGCAGTGGGTGCGTCTGCGGTCAGGTTCTCTGCTCCCTCTCCTCGTACCCCACCCCACACTCAGGGCGTGTGGGGGCAGCTACCGATTCCAGCTCCCTCCCGGATGCGGAGGCGAGCTGGGAATGGTTATCCTTGCTCTCCCCCACCCCCCAATTCTTCACCAGTAGCAAAGGGAGGGCATGAGGCCCCAAGGCAGAGGGCTAGCCCCGGGAGGGGGGCCCCCGGGTCGCTGCCCGGCGTACCTGGCTCTCAGCTGCAGGGATGCCGGACTCGAGCTCGCACAGCGCGCGGAAGTTGTGCAGCTCGAAGTCGGCGTCGACCTGGAGGGAAAAGGTCACCTCGGAGAGGTCCCTCCGCACACAGTACACGGTGAGCAGCATGGCCCGGGCCCGACCCGGCTCGGCTCGGCCCGGCCTGGGCGCGGGGCGGAGGGGAGGCGGCGGCGGCGTGGCCCGGCTGGTGCTGCGGAAGGACGGCGCGGGATGTTCGCTCGCCCGCTCCTTCCCTCCCTCACACACGCTCAGTGAGTCACTCCCTCCCGCCCTCACCAGCGAGCACGGACACCGCCACCCGCCTGCGAGTCCGTCTGCCTGCCGGCCTGCCTCCCACCTCTGCCGCCAAGCACGCTAGCCGCCCAGCGCCCCGCCCCGCCGCAACGCGGCTGCCGTAAAGCCCGCCTCGCCTCCTCCGCCTTCGTGACTCACGGGGGGCGGGGCCGGGACGGGCAGGCGGGAAGCCGGGAGAGGATTGGAGGGGGAGGAGTAGGAAGGGGGCGTGGGAGGGCCGAGGGAGGGAAACCGAAGAGAGGGGAGGGGAGGAAAGGAATGCGGAGAAAGAAAACTCTATTAAACTGGTTTTAATAACAAATCTGTGGAGGAGTCCACACTCTCACTTATTCATACAACAGGCATTGATTAAGCGCCTACCATGTGCTGTGCACTGGGGACACAACTATGAATAAAAACACACAAGTCCTTGCTCTTAACTCTGGACCTGAAAAAAAAAACATCTCGACCTAGTACTGGCGACTAACAGGCTAGTTAGTTCTGAAACATACTTTCTGAGGTAGAATTGAGGCTCAGAGAGATTAATTTACTTCCTGTTTCTGATTTAGGATTAAAGCCAAAATCATTACCCTGTCCAGGCTGTAGAACTGGGCGGGCGGGCTCTGGCCCCTTCCCACCTCTCCAGCCTTGCTTCCTGAGCCCTTCCCACGCTCTCTACCTCTCTGCCCTCCCAGCCACGTCGTTCACTCTCGGTTCCCCTACCCTGTAAACAGTTTTCTGCCTGCTTGGACTGTGTCTGTTTCCTGGCCCTGACAAACCCCAGCATCTAGCCCAGTGACTTCATTGAGCACAGCTTAGAATCTGCTCAACACGTATTTGCTACTTTAATGGCCTGTTTAACGCTACATAGGCGATGAGTACTAGAGGCCCAGCATGTGAGAATGACTAAGAAAACCAAAACTGTGTGAACTAAAATAAAATCTTAAGGCTCCCCCTCACCTGATGACTGAATGGACCCCCCTCTTGGCCAAGGGCATACCTTAAAATTGAATTGCCAGCCATGAGGAGGGAGGTCAGAAATGCCTCATCATGACCCCCTCCGTTCTTGGAGACATCCTTTGTAACTCATTAACAGGCCTAAGGCTTTGCAAGACAAACCTGCAGGGCTTCCATTTACACAACAAACATATGGCTAGTAGCTTGTCTCTGATTAAGAGACTTCCTTAATTTAAGACATTACAAGTCTGTAGAGAAAGCTTCATTTCCTTAACCAATTACAAGTCAAAGAGCCTTTAAACCCACTTTTAGCCTGTAAGCTCCCTCCCCCCCACCCCACCCCACCCCACCCCACCCCACTTTGAGATGGCCCACCTTTTCGGGCCAAACAAATGCATGCCTTCCATATATTGATTTATGACTTTACCTGTAATCCATGTCTCCCTGAAATGTATAAAACCAAACAGTAACCCAACCACAGCGAGTCCGCTTGCTCAAGGCTTCTTGGGCGTGGCTCCAGGTCATGATCCTCAAATTTGGCTCAGAATAAGCCTCTTTAGATTATTTTACAGAGTTTGGCTTCTTTTCCGTTGACAACTGGAAGATGAATATAGAATGGATTCAAGATTAGCATCTCTCCATTTACTCCCACTCCTCCGTCTGTGGAGCAGGAACCCTTCTTCCATTATAACAAAAGAGAAGGAGGAAACAAGGCAGCTATGGATGCAGCAAGAGGTAGGTCTGGTGGCAAGAGAAAATTACCAGCTGAAGTCTTTTATTAAGAGAGAAAGTGGAGGAGCAGGGGATTCAAAAGAGTGATTGTATTGGCTACAAGTAACAGAAAGCCTATCATGGCTTAAACAAATAAGTATATTGTCTCATGGGATAGGAGGCCTGGAGGTAGGCAGCTACATTGGTTTAGTGGCTCAGTGACAGCAGGGCCAATACTTCTGCAATTCTTTTGACCTCTCCCAAGGGTCACAATATGCATCATTTTGCCTATTCAAGGAAGAAGCTTGCCCAGAAATCCCTCAGTAGATTTTTGCTTATATTACACTGGACGGAACCGTGTCACATACATGAAAGAGAGGCTAGGAAAGTGAGTGTTTAACTTTTCTAATCTCTGTAAAGGACATGGATGGGGAAAAGGTGGTTGGGAATGAGTATTAGCAAAGACATACATAGTGCCTTCCATGGTGGAGATGGTTTGAAATAACCATGGCAAGTTGAGCAGAGCAATATCCAAGCATTGCCAGGTGGTGTCATGGAATCAGCTGAGGTTGGAATAATTAATTTTTCTGTTGTATTTTTTCTAATGGTGCTCAGGTTCCCAGATCCACCAGATTTTATCACAACAATATCTGCCATTCTATATGCTCTTCCTACAATGTGATCATGACGTTCCTTCCATTAGGTGGGTGCTATATGTCCCTCGATTCAAATCATGGCAGACTGACTTTGGTATAAGTGACAATGTTTTTTAATTTTTATTTTTTAGAGACAGGGTGTCACTTTGTCCCCTGAGGCTAGAGTACACTGGCACAATCATAGCTCAATGTAACCTCAAACTCCTGGGCTCAAATGATCCTCCTGCCTCAGCCTCAAGAGTAGCTGGGAACTGTAGGCTCACACCATCACACCCAGATAATATTTTATTTTTTAATACTTTTTGGTAGAGACAGGGTGTCTATGTTGCCCAAGCTGGTCTTGAACTCCTGGGCTTAAGTAATCCTCCCACCTCAGCCTCCCAAAGTGCTAGGATTACAGGTATGAGCCACTGAGCCCAGCCACGTAAGTGACATTGTATGACTTCTGAGACTAGGTCATGAAAGGCAGTATAGATTCTGCCTGATTCCTTTGGAACATCTGCTTTTGGAAACCAGCAGCCATGCTATGAGGAAGCCCACACTTATGCAATGAGACCACGTGAAGACAATATGTGTAGATGGTCCAGGCAACAGCTCAGCTGAGGTTAACCACCACCAAGCAAATGAGTGAAGGCATTTCCAGATGATTTCAACCACAGCTGCTGAGTCATCTCCAGACTATAAATCTTTCCAGCTGAGGCTCTAGACATCATGGAGCCATCTCCATTGTACTCCTTTTGAATTTCTGAACCACAGAATCTGTGTGCATAATAAAATGGAAATGCAAATTAAAACCACAAGGAGATACGACTTCACACCCACTAGGACAGCTATAACAAAAAAGACATAATAACAAGTGGTGATGAGAATGTGGAGAAATTGGAACTCTAATACCCTGTTGGTGGGAATGTAAAATGTTGCAGCCACTTTGGAAAACATTTTGGTGGTTCCTCAAAATACTACATATATAGTTATATGATCCAGCAAGTCCATGCCTAAGAATATACCCAAGAGATGAAAATATATGTCCACACAAAAATTTGTACACCGTGCAGTGGCTCATGCCTGTAATCCTAGCACTCTGGGAAGCCAAGGAAGGAGAATCACTTGAGGTCAGGAGTTTGAGACCAACCTGAGCAAGAGCAAGCCCCTGTCGCTACTAAAAATAGAAAAAATTAGCTGGGCATGGTGGTGCACACCTGTAGTTCCAGCTACTCAGGAGGCTGAGGCAGGAGGATCTCTTGAGCCCAGGAGTTGGAGAGTTTAAGAGTTTGAGGTTGCTGTGAGCTAGGCTGATGCCAGGACACTCTATCCCAGGCAACAGAGCAAGACTCTGTCTCAAAAACACAAAAACGAAAAAACTTGTACACAAATGTTAATAGCGGCCTTAATCGTAACAGTCAAAAAGTGGAAATAAGTCAAGCATCCACCACCTGATGAGGGGATAAACAAAATGTGGTATATCCATATAATGGAAAAATATTTGGCAATCAAAAAAGAAGTATTTACTATAACATACTTAGTAAATAACAAGTATTTACTATAACCACAACATACATGAACCTTGAAAACATTATCCTAAATGAAAGAAACCAATCACAAAAGACCTATACTATATGATTACAATTATTAATATATGAAATATCCTGAAAAGGCAAATCCATAAGAGACAGACGGTATATTAGTGTTTGCCCAGGGCTTATGGAGGAAGAGGGAATGGCAGTATATGGGAAGTGAATGCTAATGGGTACAGAGTATCTTTTGGGGATGATGAAAATGTTCTAAAATTGTGGTGATGGTTATACAACCCTGTGAATATACTAAAAACCATTTAATTGTACATTTTAAGTGGGTGACTTGTATAACATGTGATTTATATCTCAATAAAGTTAAAAATTTTTTTAAAGTGCACACTGCACACTGGCTGCTGAGCAGAGAAGGGTCGTGCTACAGCAAAAGGGGGAGACAGGAAAATATGGACTATAACAGGAGTCTGGCGGGGGAGAAATGATGGACTGGAGAGGAGGAAGTTGAGAGGGGCTGGAGAGATATTTTGTTTTTCTTTTTAACACTTACATACTGTGGAGGAGAGATACCTTGAAAAGTCAATGGGACTGGCTAATGGGTTGGACTTGGAGGATGAGGGTGATGGAGGAATGACTTCCGAGTTAAGAGAACAGAAACCCAGCCAGGCGCAGTGGCTCATGCCTGTAATCCTAGCACTCTGGGAGGCTGAGGCGGGAAGATTGCTTGAGCTCAGGAGTTCGAGACCAGCCTGAGCAAGAGCGAGACCCCCGTCTCTACTATAAATAGAAAGAAATTAGCCAAACAACTAAAAATAGAAAAAATTAGCTGGGCACAGTAGTGCGTGCCTGTAGCCCCAGCTACTCGGGAGGCTGAGTCAGAAGAATCCCTTGGGCGCAGGAGTCTGAGGTTGCTGTGAGCTAGCCTGATGCCATGGCACTCTAGCCCGGGCAACACAGTGAGACTCTGTCTCAAAAAAAAAAAAAAAGAGAAAGGAAACCCAAGAAACAATACACAATCAACACGTCCCAAGAACCAAGATGTACTCTTTCTGTGTACCAAGGATTCAGATCCAAGGTCCTAGTCTTGGAATGTGGAGGGGGAGGGGGTTATTTTACAAGCCTTTCCCACCTAGATTCACCAAGCTTATGTGGCAAAGCCCTCCGCCAACAATTCTGCTCATTGGTCTAATGTCCCTAAACTCCTCCCTCCCCGCTTCTCTGTTTTTTAATTTTTTTTGAGTCAAGGTCTTGCTTTGTCTTCCAGGCTAGAGTGCAGTGGCATCATCATAGCTCACAGCAACCTCAAACTCCTGGGCTCAAGCAATACTGCTGCCTCAGCCTCCCAAGTAGCTAGGGGACTACAGGTGCATGCCACCACACCCAACTTATTTTTCTATTTTTTTGTAGAGACAGGTCTCACTCAGGCCAGTCTCCCCCGAACTCCTGGGCTCAAGCGATCCTCCTTGCCTTAGCCTCCCAAAGTGCTGGGATTACAAGTGTGAGCCACTGGTGCCCCACCTCCACTCCTTAATTCCAAATCAGGATGGAGTGGGCTGAAGGTTGAGCAGAGGAGGGAGATCTCAGAATCCGGAATCCTGCTCTAGATCAGCAAGGCTACCAAGAATAGGTCCCATTTATTGATCACTTTTGTGTGTCAAGCACCTTGCAAATGACTGGTAACATTTACTAAATGCTCACTTTGTGCCAGACACTCTTTTAAGGACTTTCTGTATGTTGAGTCATTTAATCCTCAGAAAAATCCTATGAGGTCTTATCTCCATTTTACGAGACTGACACGCTGCCTAAGAAGGCACTATTTATCTCCATTTTACAGTTGAAGAAATTGAGGCATAGGGAGGGGACAGTCTCTTGGTCAATGATACAGTAGTAGTAAATGGTAGCACCAGGATTCAAACTAGGCAATCTGACTCAAGCCCATAGTCTTCACCAGTATTTCACACTGCTACACATGTGACCCGATTTCATCTTTCCGAAAGTCCTCAGAGGCCAGGTGCAGTAGCTCACATCTCTAATCCTAGCACTTTAGGAGGCCTAGGTGGGAGGATCACTTGAAGTCAGCCTGAACAACATAGTGAGACCCTGTCTCTACAAAAGATAACACAAGATAAGATAAAATAAAATAAAATAAATAAATAAAATAAAATTAGCTGGGCATGGTGGCATGCACCTGTAGTCCCAGCTACGATGACACCACTGCACTCCAGCCTGGGCAACAGAGTGAGACCCTGTCTTCAAAAAAAAAAAAAAAGTTCTCAGTGATAGAAACTATTAGTATTCGTTCTCATTTCATGGATAAGGAAACTGAGGCATGGGGGCGTTAAATAATTTGCCCATGTTCACACAGTGAGTGGCAGATTCTCCAAACTGAAAGGAACTTTTAAGAGTGAAAACATTTGTTCCTAACCTTTAACTAGAACGAAAATGCTCTGCCTACACATTATGTGTGGAGTCACCTTGCTGTGCTCCAGAACTCTTGCATCACCACACCAGCAAAGTTTCTACTTCTAGGTTCTTACCAAATTTTTCTCCACTAGAAAGAACCAACCAGCAAAGGCATCTACCCTGGTTAATTTTAAAAACGCCTATAGTAGGAACCAAATCCCACAAACACTGTAAATAGTTGATATTTATGAACTACTGCCTTTTTTTTTTTTTTTTTGAGACAGGGTCTCCACTCTGTTGCCTGGGCTAGAATGCAGTGGCTTCATCATAGCTCACTGCAACTTCAAACTCCAGGGCTCAAACAATCCTCCCTCATCAGCCTCCCAAGCAGCTGGGCCTACAGGGCGTGCCACTGCACCCGTCCAATTTGCTTTTTTTTTTTTTTTTTAAAAAACAAGTACATAGTGTTCTTTAAACTTTCCCCTCATCATCAGTTCCTGGTTAGGTCTGTCCAAAGAAGCCTCTCTCACTGTCTTGTTTCTGGCATGTCAAATGATAGCTGCTGGTGCTTCATTTTACTCATTTTACCTTAACACAAAAACCTCTTTTTATTCTTAGGCCAGGATCATGTGCATATGTATAATGCAACACCTCTTCCCTTTCCTGCTTATCTTTCCTAAGATCTGATAGCCTTTCAGTCCCATTGTATTCTGGGTCAACTCCTCTTCTTCATTTCTAATGTACCCGTACTCATCGGGTTATCAAAACATTTAAGGTAATTATAGACTTTTCTTAGCTCTAATATCATATATCACAGTTTGCCTACTCAGAAGTTTGGGGCTAGAAAGCAGTTCAGCCCTGGGCAATACTACGCCAAAGTTTGTCCTTGGCAAGCTCAACTCTGTGCCCTTCGTCTGTGCCTGGAGTTTCTCCTTCCCTTGTTCCTCTTAGTTCTCATGTGCTCCTACTTTCATTTTCAAAACCTACTCTCAAGAAAGGATCTGAACTCACTCACACTAAGGTATTAATGATTGCTGAAACCTACTATGACCTCTCTTAGGTTATCTGCATTTTATAGAGGATAAAGGTGGGAAAAGTAAATTCTCTCAAGAAACTTCTGGACTGACATAAGCCTACTTCACTTACCCTGTTGCCATCTGAGCAGGGATTTGTGTATCTACCCTTGACACACTTAATTCAAAACTCACTTTGGTTGCTGAATTGTTCCTTTCTATTCTTTCTCTTCAAGAAACACTTGGTTCTTCACAAAAACTTGGATGTCCTTCTTTTTGGAACACAGCATAGTTGTGGAGGAATTGTATGTGTTATGGGTCAGTGTATAAAGAGCTGACTTTTAAGATACGAAGTGGATACAAAGCATTCTGAGAGTGGGCACTGCTGATGCCAGTTGGTCCACTTACCACGATAAGCAAGAGAACCATGTTGGGCATACAACGTTTATTCATTTCTTGAATGATTATTAACATCTACTGCAAGCCAGACCTTGTTCTAGGTACTAGGGGTACAGCAGGGACCAAGATAAATGCCTATCCACGTGGAACTCACATTCTATAGGGAGTGGTAGACAAAGAACATATAAAATGTGTCAGGTGGTGCTAAGCGCTATAGAAAGCGAGAGAGCAGCAAGCAGTGGAAAGGGAGTGTGGGGAGTTGCAGGACTGGGGCATGTAGTGGTTGGTGCTTTACACAGGTGTACAGGGAAGGCCTCTTTTATAAGGTAACATTTGAGCAGATAAATGAAGGAGTAAATCAGGTGAACAGCAGGGAAGGATACTCAGGACAGGTAATAGCTAGAGACCTAAATGAGGAAGCATGCTCACTCACCCTGTTCAAGACACAGCATGAAGAATAGCACTTGTGGAGGTCAGGGAAGGAGGAAGAGTGGCTAGGAGTCCGTGGAACCAGATTATGTGGTAAGCGGTTGTAGGACTTTGGCTTTTATTGACTGAAATAGGAAGCCACTGGAAGATTTTGAGCAAATAAGCAACATTATGTGACTTGAGTGTTAAAAAGATCACCTTGGCTGACTTGTGGAGCCAGGCAAGAGTGGACCAGTTAGGCTACCGCAATAACCCAGGTGAAAGATCACAGGGGATGCGACCAGGGCGGCAGCTGTGGAAGCAGTGAGAAGTGGTCAGATTTCAGATGCAGCCTGATGGCACGGCCGCCAAGATGTCCTGATATGCTATGGCATGTAAAAGGGGGATCAAGGATGACTACAAGGTATGTGCCAGTATTACAGAGCATACATAGTACTTTGAACTTCTCTGCTTGCTAGAGGGAATTTTATTAGAAAGGATGGTGTGGCCAACAACCTCCTGGGGTCTTTTAAAAAGGTCTACACCATCCCAGTTATCACCTCAAATCCCTCTCCCATTAGGTTTTTTGGCCAGGACTGTGGCGAGGTCCGCACACATCCTGATCTGCCTGTTACTGGGACCTAGATTTTTTTTTTTTTTTTTTTGAGACAGAGTCTCACTCTCTTGCCTGGGGCGAGTGCCATGGCATCAGCCTAGCTCACAGCAACCTCAAACTCCTGGGCTCGAGCAATCCTACTGTCTCAGCCTCCTGAGTAGCTGGGACTACAGGCATGTGCCACCATGCCCGGCTAATTTTTTCTATATATATATTTTAGCTGTCCAATTAATTTCTTTCTATTATTGGTAGAGACGGGGTCTCGCTCTTGCTCAGGCTGGTCTCGAACTCCTGAGCTCAGAACGATCCGCCCGCCTCGGCCTCCCAGAGTGCTAGGATTACAGGCGTGAGCCACCATGCCCAGCGGGACCTAGATTTCACGGACTGACGTGTGCATAACCAGGCTCTGCCCCCAGGGAAGCTGGATTATAAACCAGAACGGGGTTCTCTAAAATTCACAATGGAACTTCCACTTTTCCAGTAACTACTTCAAAAGACGCGTCCCCCCACCCAGCCCAATAAAACTCTTGCCCCAGACGCAGTCTCCCCTTCTGGTCAGCGCTGAATAAACATTGCTCAACTCGATATCCTTACTTTACAGCTCTTATTTCTTAGGAAACTTCTGGGCAGCCTAACATTTGGTGTTGGACCGGATGGTCAAACCTTCCCCACAGGCGGCAGATTTGGGTCTCTGATACTTATTTTGAGGAAATGCTCGTGCACGACCAAACTGGCCTGACGGGCGCGATTCTGCACCGCTTTGCTGCTTCACCACAGCCGGCGCGGAGAGGCCTCAACTGCCCGTTTCGTCTCTCTTTGGTCACAGCAGCCAAGGCTAGGACTTTGTACCAGGTCGACGTGGAAAGTCATAGGTGCCGCACCTCCGCACAGACAGCTTCCACCTCCGTCGCCGAGCGCTTTGCGGAACCGCGCTTGCGCCGCATCACGTGCCCAGAGCGTACTCTCCCAGCGGGCAGTGGTGCTTGCTCACGTGACGAGCACCGGCCAATGCCTGGCGTCTGCACGCTTCGCTCCTGGTTGCTAGGCGACGCCAGCCAGGGCCGGACTTAAGCTGCTGCGGTTTTTTTCCCCCGAGGTCGCGGAGCAAGGTTCAGGCCCAGCTCACGCGCTTGGACGTGTTCAGCGTTTGCGAGGATTTTTCGTGGCTGCAGCTTTCACTCCGGTGAAAGCCCGGTGTGGCGGCCCCTTCGAGGCTTGAACCCAGGTGCCCTGGCATCCGCGCTCAGGCGGGCCCTGATTTCTCTGGGGCTGACCTAGCTACGCCGGGTCCACTCACGGGCTCCCTAAGGCGGCCAGTTGCGCTCGAGAGAACCGGATTAGACTCGATTTCGGGCAGAGGTGTGGCCGAGGCAGTGGCGGGCCGGGAAACTAGTGCCTGGTAGTAGTCCTAGGCGTGGCTTCCTGCAGCTTCCTTGCGGCTTAGGTTCAGGCTGGTTGCCTTGGCTAGAGAGGGCAAGTGCGCAGTAGGGACTCTGTCCAGTGTTTCTTTCCCAAAACGGTTTATGTCTTGAATAGTTGTTGACTGAAGGATGACATATTTCGATTAAAAAATATGTATTCCCAGAAGCGAAAAGACTCAAATACTTTTTTTTTTAGTTAATGTATTTTGCATTTTAATAAACGTTCTGTCTTTGGGATATCTAGTAACAAAGGCAGTCTTTTTTGCTGTTGAGGATTTTCAGTCCAGAAGTGGTTGGTTGTGGCATGCCTGGGACTTGTATGTAGCTCACTGTTTATTAAAGGGTTTGACATTTCATGTGTACTTAATATGTATTGGATTGGGTTTTACTTGTTTTAATTCTAATCATCAGCCTGAGAAATAAGGTGAACAGGTTTCACTGCCCCTTGTTTTCATGCGTAGGAACACACGACCAGAGAAATTATAGTCATGCATGGCTTAATAGGGCTGTGTGAGAAATGGGCATATGACTGTTTGTTCAATGTATTGCATTGAGAAGGTCAGTGCATCTCAAGCTTGAGTGTGTGGTAACCACATAAGGATTTTGTTAAAGTGCATATTCTGATTCATTAGGTCTGGAGCAGGGCTTGAGAATTTCTGCAGTTCTGAAAAGCTCCCAGGTGCAGGTGATTCCGCTGGTCTGATGCATACTTCAAATAGCAATAGCCCTAGATGACACAGTTAATTAATGGCAAAACTGCCTGCTTTCCACGTTTGATTTTATGTCAAAACAATTTCTTAACACCTGTAAAATTTCAATTATGGATGAAGGGAAAGTCTATAGGATGGAAATTATAAATAACGGATAACCCACATAGAATTTTTATTGGTGATTCATTTTGTTATTTAGACAATCTGAGAATTCACAATATTTGAAATGCTGGGCTTAAAAGTATCAACCTTTTTCTCATGAGAAAGGTTTTAACCAAATAGAGAGGTGAAATTCTCCCTGGCATTGAAGTTCGTAGTTAACGCAGATGACTCCTGCTGACACAGCCAAGTATCCCCAGTCCTTTGGTTCTTCAAAAAGCTTCATCAGATGAGGACACACCTACAGTTCTTTTTTTCTTTTTTGAGACAGAGTCTCGCTCTGTTGCCCGGGCTAGAGTGCAGTGGCATCAGCCTAGCTCACAGCAACCTCAAATTCCTGGGCTCAAGTGATCCTCCTGCCTCAGCCTCCCGAGGAGCTGGGACTACAGGCATGTGCCACCATGCCCGGCTAATTTTTTTCTATATATTTTTAGTTGTCCAGCTAATTTCTTTCTATTTTTAGTGGAGATGGGGTCTCGCTCTTGCTCAGAGCTGGTCTCGAACTCCTGACCTCGAGCGATCCTCCTGCCTTGGCCTCCCAGAATGCTAGGATTACAGGTGTCAGCCACCATGCCCGGCCGAAGATACACCTACAGTTCTGAATACAAAGACTAAGCGGTGAAGACTAGCCAATATTTGCTATATTACAAGAGAAGAAATTTCAAATGATTTAAGACAAATTAGATTTCAAGAACCCAACATGATTTGTGGAATCGATGGGGTTTCATTTATGTAAAAGTTTATGAAAATTATTATATTATCATAAGAGATTTGAAGGTCGTAAGTGGGCTCTTTGACTCTAGTAGGGTACTATAATATTCTTTTTTTTTTTTTTTTTT